>JAFFST010047979.1:357376-381893 GCA_022414735.1 Noturus placidus | reverse complement strand
GGGTTCTGCACCAGGACAATGATCCTAAGCACACCAGCAAGTCCACCACCGAATGGCTGAAGAAAAACAAAATGAATACTTTGGAGTGGCCTAGCCAACTGAATCCTATTGAGATGTTGTGGTATGACCTTAAAAAGGCCGTTCATGCTCGAAAACCCTCTAATGTAACTGAATTAGGACAATTCTGCAAAAATGAGTGGGCCAAAATTCCTCCAGGACGCTGTAAAAGCCTCATTGCACGTTATCGCAAACGCTTGGTTGCAGTTGTTGCTGCTAAGGGTGGCCCAACCAGTTATTAGGTTTAGGGGGCAATCACTTTTTCACACAGGGCCATGATGGTTTGGAATTTTTTTCACCTTTAATAATAAACACCTTCATTTACAAATTGCATTTTGTGTTTACTTGTGTTGTCCTCGACTATTGTTTAAATTGGTTTGATGTTCCGAAAGACTTAAGTGTGACAAACATGCAAAGGAACAGGAAATGAGAAAGGGGGCAAACACTTTTTCACACCACTGTACCTACGCTCATGACATTTAATCAAGTCAATCAACTGGGGCATATACTTTGTTCACAACAGAAGAAAATGTAAAACCATCAATTCATACACACTAAGTGGACAGTCTCCTTAACCGGTTGGGAAGATTCCAGAAATTCATTATAATGACTTTTAGAAGCCTCTGATTGGCCAACTGTCATAATTAGGGGTTAATTGAGATTATACCCGTGGTTATAAAGAAACAGTGCCTTTTTATCCTTGATTACAGGGGAAGAACCTCACCATCAACCAGAGTGCACTAGGTCTCCACCCTAACCCTTGTGCTGCACCCTACCTTAGAGGCAGCAGGATGCCGTAGCGGATGAGCACACCGAGCCCCCATAGCACCGTCAGCCGTCTGCTGATGTTCTGGAAGTTGTAGTTATAGTTGCTGCGTGTCAGCAGGTTCCAGGACTCTAGCTCTTCAGCTGTGAAGCGCTTCGTCACCTCGTCGTCCACAATACTCTCCACCCCGCGGCGGCAGAAAAACAAGATGTCAGACATGTCAAACTCGGCCTCGGCTCCACCTAAACGTCTCACTTCCTGTATTTCCTGCTCCAGAGATGCCAGCTCCTTCGCTATGATCCCTGAGCGGGGCGAGGGGGGAGAATCACATGACATTATTGACATAACGTTACACTGCATCTAGGTGGAATCCTGCATTCTGATTGGTCAACAGAAACATTTCATGGTGTGTTATTTTGCCAATGCGGTGCCCTAGAACAGATATTTGCTGGCTTTGGCTTTAGGAGGACTCAGTATTATGACATTTGTGTGAGCGCTTCTATTTTGGTTGAGAGGAAATACAGAGCACCGAACTCCAGGTCAGATTGTGTTATTGATTGTCCTCGGATGATGAAACCGGTCATTCTGTGCTTTAATTCCCGAGCAGAATTTATCGCAATGCAGTTTAAGTGAGTCATGTTACTTTTTGAGAACAGACTTTACACCCAACTGAAGTTTAACTGGTGTGACTGGTTCCTGCTCACAAAGCTGGTTGATGATGAGTGCATTTTTTTTTTACCATCATCCCTTGCTTATTACTCATGTACAGGTAATAATAATTGTCTCACCATTGCTGTACGGTTTGTAGAGCCGCTGGTTCTTCTCTTTTGCTCCCCTCTCCATTCTCAGTGTGGCCCACTGAAACAAAAACAAGAGCAAAGAAAAGAGTGAAAAGACTAAACAGCTGTGTGTTGTGCTGAAGACTTTGAGGAGGAGACGAGTGATTTTAAAGCAGGACACACACACAGCTATTCCAAGCACTAAGGTAGGCCATTTTTCGGAAAAAGCATCATAACGTCAGCTTATCTGGAGATGTACGTGTCTTCCTTAGAAGGACCAATCCCACAATTCTGCTCACAAGACAAAACCCTGGCTATGACTACGGAATAATACCGTTTAATTATAGCGATAACAGATTACAGACTTACCAAGCTGAAAAACATTTTGTGGTCATAACACCCACCTCAAATATTTTCAGCAGGGAATTCATGTAGAGCCGCCGGATACCAAAAGACACCCCGAACACCGCAGGCACGATGATGAAGACCAGCAGGAGTGTGAACCACACGGTGAAGGAGATGCCCAGGAGCATGCAGATCAGCCCATCGAAGGGGAAAAGATACGACTCCATCGCTGTAGAGACCTGGACCATTCACACACAGGGACTGCAGATTGTACGCCGTTTAAAGCCTCAGTTTCTGAAGCCGGCGCTGAAACAAGGCCTTCATGGGTGCAGCTGCAACCTCAGCTCTGTTTATTGTGGACACCAGGAGGCAAAATCCAAGCTGAAGTGTTAAACATCTAGTTCTTGTTCTTTTTTTGTTGTTGCTTATAATAGCTTATTTGAATAAATATCAGGTCTGCATTATAACCGACACCTAGATGTAAAGTTGGGTGTGTGACTGTACATCATTCCCTTCAAATGCTATTGAGTTTTAAAATGATGGTATATTCTGTGTACATTTAGTAGAGAAATACATGGCAAGATTTACATATGATTGAATAGTTTATTTTGTTAAATATCAAAAAAAAATCTCAGGAGGTGTGCATTAGAGCTGACCCCTAGATAAACACTTTACAGTGGGTTATATGACTGCAAGTCCATCCATCCATCCATCTTCAACCGCTTACTCCTTTTCAGGGTCACGGGGGAACCTGGAGCCTATCCCAGGGAGCATCGGGCACAAGGCGGGGTACACCCTGGACAGGGTGCCAGTCCATCGCAGGGCACAATCACATACACACTCACACACTCATACACTACGGACACTTTAGACACGCCAATCAGCCTACCATGCATGTCTTTGGACTGGGGGAGGAAACCAGAGTACCCGGAGGAAACCCCCAACACACGGGGAGAACATGCAAACTCCACACACACACATGGCCCTGGTGGGACTCGAACCCCAGACCCTGGAGGTGTGAGGCAGACGTGCTAACCAAGTCATTCCCTTCAAATGCTATTGAAGTTAGAATCATTTTTTTTTTTTTTTTTACGAATGTATGTCACTTTAGAGACGGTCCCTTAATTTCTCTGAGACCATTTGACCGTCCGACGTCACACCAACTTCATTCCAGTTCTATTTCATATCAAATACCAAGCACACACAAGGCAACCAGTCTAAACTAACTATAAACCTTACGATATAAGTAAGACGCAGTAAAACACACGGAAATTAAACAGGGTTATATAATACATGGGGAGCTGTTTTTAACAAGCAGACGGTTCGTGTTCAGCTGCACCTATACAAAGCCTGCTAAGCTAAGACGGGTAATAAAGCGAGCTGGCCGATTTCCGAACTAGTTTAATGTCCAGTATTTACAAACTCACCCGTTTTATATGAACTATCCGGTTCTTCTACTGAACATAGCTCACGTTTCTAAACCGCACGCCGGTCTTACTTCACCAGCATATGCGAGGCACCCGGTAAATAACACACGGCAACAATAGCGTGCTAAGAAAAACCGGAAACAGGAAGTGGCCTCGTTAAAAAAATAAAAGACCCAGGCGGGAAACACTACTGTATAATTGTATTGTTCCGTCTAGCTCGAACTCTCTCTGTGCAGCGATAACGCATAGAAAAAGTACAAATTCACTGCGTATGTCATATCTACTCTTGTGTGCGCTTGTAATTAAACGGAATACATCATTAAGCATTTTATTTTCTGAAAATAAAAATGTTTCTTTCAGTCCACGTAGGTTGTAAAACTGTCTCTGTCCAGCAGGTGGCGCAGATGGCTAGACCATCATTTTACAGAATCCATCCATCCATCCATCCATCCAGCTTCAA
This sequence comes from Noturus placidus, assembly GCA_022414735.1. Lineage (NCBI taxonomy): Eukaryota > Metazoa > Chordata > Actinopteri > Siluriformes > Ictaluridae > Noturus > Noturus placidus. The sequence continues at coordinate 378,059 of JAFFST010047979.1, read as the reverse complement.
CCGCTTACTCCTTTTAGGGTCACGGGGGAACCTGGAGCCTATCCCAGGGAGCATTGGGCACAAGGCGGGGTACACCCTGGACAGGGTGCCAGTCTATCGCAGGGCACAATCACATACACACTCACACATTCACACACTACCGTGCAGTTAAAATATTAAGATAAATAGAAACAGATATTCAAGGCTTTTGAGAGCGTTGCAGTTTTTCATTTTTCAATATACATGCGCTTTTCATAGTCAAGTTCCCAGAGTCAATCCTGCCTGTGTGGACTTTTGTATGTTATCCCTGGGTCCTTGTGGGTTCCTCTGGGTTCTCCAGTTCCCTCCTACCTTACAAAAACACACAATTAGGTGGGTTGATTATGATAAATTGCACCTAAGAGTGAATGAGTGTGTAAATGTGTGAGTGCATGATGCCCTGCGATGGACTGGCATTACTCACCCAGTGTTTCCCGGATAACCTCAGGATCCACTACGACTCAGCTCAGGATGAAGTGTTTTTTGAAGATGAATGAATGATGAATGCTTGGCCTTTGGGTATATGTATAACATACACTACTGTATCCTTTCACTGAAACCTGTTCCAACGTGACAATGCCGCTGTGCAAAAAGGGAAGTCTGTGACGACATGGTTTGCCAAGGTGGTTTACCACTGAACGCCTGTGGTATGAACAGGAACGCTGACTGCACCCCAGGCCTCCACACTCGATGTCAGTGCCTGACCTCATTAATGCTATTGTGGCTGAATGAACACAAATCCCCACAGCCACACACTCCAAAATCTAGTGGAAAGCCTTCGAAGAAGAGCGGAGGTTGTTATAGCAGCAAAGAAAGGACAAGCACCATATTCATGCCCATGGTTTTGGAAAGGGATGTTCAACAAGCACATCTGATTGTGAAGAAAACTTTCCATAACACAAGCCTTTAATAAAGTTTACACTCTTCCACTCTGCATGCATAGAATGAAACAGTTAAAACAAACCTCAACAAAATTAAGACAGTTTCAAGGAAGACATACAGAATACAGAATACTCTCCTCTCCTTCTTTCTTTTACACACATTGAGTTTTCTGAGATCTCTTTTTATATGTTGAACAGATGTTGACACTCACAATAAAGATCAGAACGCACACATAACTCCAACTAGGTCAACATTTGTCTATGTTGCCTATGACTAGGTCAACATTATATTCATGTACGAAATTCTTGTCATCACAACATAAAAATAAATGTACTTTTGAGCTTCCTAATATGAGAATTGCAACAAAATTGATGCACTTGCATGTTAGACTACAGGGAGAAAGTGGTATTATTTTATCCTTAATGATTCAGCTCTGTAATAAATGTTGTTTATTACAGAGCTGAATCAAAACCAAATGACTCCCTGTTGGATGTAATGCACTACATAGTGTGGAATATGGGTAAAATTCCCTATGGGGTCGGTTTATAGTGCTCTAAATAAAGCGTGCATTTTATTCTCTATGTAGTGCATTAAAGACCTGAATCTTACATTTCTGCATATTGGCTGTATACTACATTTAATTATTTCATTATTTCAAGTTCATACCGTATGTGGGGCACTTTGTATTGGGAGCTGTATCCAAAATACATGCTGATTACACACACAATGAACTAATGCATACAATGTAGAAGTAACTATATTATATCCTATATACTGCCCATCGGGAAGCAGGGCTCCCTGTTGCACTAATAGTGTCATTATTTTATACACTATCTAGTAATGGTACAGTATACAGTGATTATTACTGCATATTGAATATAATGCACTACATATGGAATAAGTGTCATTATTCTAGTAACTTGAGTCCTACATGGCTCGACGTTTGACGTAGTGCAACATTTTATCAGACGAAGCTATGACAGAAGGTGATATGTACCTTAAGAAGTGCAAAGGAATCAATGTACAGCACAGTAAAGAGTGTGGGATTGGTAACGAATATATTTCCAACAGCTTTTCACTCTACATCACTAATATACAAATGAATATACTAAACTTCAATGTTAATTAGCTAAGAGGCTACTACTAAACATTACACTCTTAAAAATGAAGGTGCAAGAACATGGTCTTTAGAGCTAAGCCATAGAAGGACTATTGTTGGTCCTTTAAAGAATCATTTTAGGCTTGATGAAGAACCTTTTGGGTCACAATTCTTAAACTATTTTTGACGTAAAGAAGAACCATTTCCTGAATAACCATAATCCATTCATCAAAAGCTACTTCGGGACCCTGGTTCTCAAAGAAGGGTCATAAAGCATAGCTGCTTCTTTGATTTATGTTACAGTAATGCAAATCCCAATGCACTATTATTAAAGTTATATTTATTATTGTGTTCTCTTGCACAATAATACTTATTAACTGATTTGACTAGTTGCTTGAATTGAATGTGTTCTGTCAGTGTTTACATATCGCTTTATGACTCCAATAAATAACCCAATAGTACTGTACACATTTAAATAACGAGCCTAATATTTGAATAATTGGATTATTGTAATAAATTAAATATGTATTATGTAATATTTATAAAGTTAAGTGAGTCTATTCTTGTAAAATGTTTAATAAACTCATTTAAGGAAACCAAAAAAATGGTTCTTCTATTGCATCGTTTGCATCATCTTGATTCTCAAGAGATTTTTTAAACACAAACACAGACTACAGCCCATTTTACAGCTGAAGCAACATGGCATGGAAATCCTTTAAATTGTTGTATTGTATAATATATTTTACAATATACAAACTGATTAATTATTGCTGCTATTCATATGTATATATATAATATAATATGTATGTGCATATGTATATACAACATAATGACCAACCTTTTCATATATTTTACATGCAATCATCAGAACATCTACAGTACCCTCCACTAATATTGGCACCCTTAGTAAATAAAAGCAAAGAAGACTGAAATATATTGTTTATAATTTTGATCGTTTGTTCAAAAATGCACAAAAATTCTCTGCTTTTATGGATATCAAACAATTGCAAACAAAACACAGGTTTATAAAAAATAGAGAGCAGAGTCGTTCTGTGAATTTTTGAAACAAAAGATCAGAAGGTTTAACAATAAAGACATTGTTTTACAGCCGTCTTTGCTCATATTTACCAAGGGTGCCAATATTAGTGGAGTGCACTGTACAACTGCACATTCATTCAATTGTACTTTCAGCCAATTATGTGGCGGCAGCACAATGCGTAACATCATGTCGATAAAGGTCAAAAGGATCAGTTAACAGTTCAGTTTCACATCAAACATCAGAATGGGGAAAAAGCGTGATCTCTGTGACTTTAGCCGTGGCATGGTTGCTGGTGCCAGGTGAGCTGGTTTGAGTATTTCAGAAACTCCTGGGATTTTCTCACACAACCGTCTCTACAGTTGACACAGAATGGTACGTAAAACAAAAAACACCAGAGAGGTCAGAAGAGAATTACCAGAATGGTTCGAGCTTACAGAAAGGCTATGGTAACCATTCTTTACAAGTAGAAATGAATCTCAAATGCACAACATGTCGAAACTTGAAGCGGATGGGCTACAACAGCAGAATACCATGTCCGGTTCCACTCCTCTTACTCAAGAACAAGAGGCTAGAGTTAATTAGAAAAAAGACCCGGTGAGATTTTTCCAAATCTTCAACTGTCCAGTTTTGTATCGGCATGATTTGATGCACTGTGCTGCTGCCACATGATTGGCTGTTTGGATAAGTTCATGAATAAGCAGGTGTACATGCATTCCTATTCCTATATGAAAGGTGAGTGTATGTTATCATATATATGGGTAAATACATTCCACATAGGATATTGTTTTAATAGAAAACACTCAAATGTTTTATGTTTGACAAATGATAAAAGAAAGCTACCGATACCATTTCTTAACTGTGGACAAGACCACATCACATAAGCATGTGTCTAGAGGTGTCTGGAAAGAAAGTTTTGGGAATATATATATTGGTTAGTTTTGTAATTTTACTCTATTGTACTATATTAACTGAAGCAAATTCATGCATTTTATTACGTATATGTGATTCCTATAGAGTCGGCCGGGGGGAAAATCCTGACACGTCTTCCCCAGTATATCACTGTGTTGTGCTCTTTGCTTCTTGTGTCAGGGTCACCTTATTTACGTATACAATATTCACAATTTCTACTGGCTCTCCAGTGAGGGTATATTGGTGGAGATTTGTCTCGATGTGCTTTTGTCATTGTACCCATTATAGCACAAATATTTTCATTGTGTTACTTGCTAGAAAACACTAACATAGATTTGAATAGATTCAAAACATAAAATCAAGGTTAGTGTACCTGTATCCCCTGCTGCACTGCTTTCCGTGCTCTTCTGGTATAAAAAGCTACATTGAATGATGCTTTAAAGACACATTGCCTGCATCTCTTGTAAAATGGGCTTCACACACTCACTCTCACGCAGCAATAAACATCTCCAAATAAACACAGAAACAAAGAAGTAATATTGCATATCCAATCCATATCCAAGAATTTGAAGTCACAGTATTGCAGCGATATGTTGATTATCTTCAGGAAGATGTGCTTCTATTACACCTGGAGATAAAAAATGTTTTCTTGCAGCATGGTTTGATCAGCCTGTAGTCTTTATAAAGGTGATGCAAAGGGCTTTCACGCTTCATTGCAGGATCAGAGGTTTGAGGTTGTATTCCGAATGTCCCTTCTAATCTCCCTAGCGCCTTTCAGTTCTTCTCTGTCGTTCTTCCATGTCAGCGTGACATCATGCGCACAAACTCTGAGTGGAAAAAAACCCCAAAAGCGTTGCTGCAGTTTTATCTAACATAGCAAACGTGTTTCATTGAATAGAATCTAGTATAACTAGATTGCTCATTTTAGCATATTAGTGTACAGTTTGGCATGCAGCTTTAAGGATCTTTCACACTGAGAACGATTAAGCGACGCGAATGTACGATGTGATGACGCTCTTGAATCGAAACAGTAGATCCATATGGAGCGATTGACACCGGGCACGATCACTAGCGGTGCGACAAAGCATGATGTTTTTTTGACCAGTGTGTCACTTTTTCCCCCACATCGCACAACGATGAAACAGGCCGGTTAAATTAGATTTGAGCTTTAGATCATGTGCCCAGAGCCACTGCTGTTACACAAAAGGGCAAGATTGGTGGCGCTAGAGCACAAAAAGCTGTTTTGAAAACCAGTGTAAACACAGAAGAAAAGTATTCATGGAAGAGTGTATGGATGTGTATGGTGTCTGAGAACAGAAAACTTTTTGATAACTGTCACAACGACTACATAAACATGTTTTCTGTGCTTCTTAACAGTTGGTGTGCCTTATGGTGCTATGCACCAAAATTTAAATGGCCTGCACTTATATAGCACTTTTTCCAAAGCACTTTACACTGGTTCTGATTCACCCATTCACACACACACTCACACACCAATGGTAGCAGAGCTACCATGCAAGGTGCTAACTTGCCATCGGAAGCAACTTGGGGTTCAGTGTCTTACCCAAGGAGACTTCAGCATGTGGAGTCATGTGGGCCGGGTATCGAGCCGCCAACCCTACGATTAGTGGACAACCCGCTCTACCACCTGAACCACAGCCGCCCCATTTAAGTGAGTCTTCTTCTCAGTTGTCAAGACATTAGTTCGATCAGCTAAAGAGTGGACTGTGCCACCTAGTGTGCAGACATAGAATGCATTCTCTGTCAGCGCCACCTATCGTGCAGGCGTGACTTAGCCGAAGGCATCAGCGCTTCGCTTTATCGCATCGCGCTCAGTGTGAAAGTGCCTTTATTCACAGTCAGACTGAAATACACACATCATACATTCTAAACAGTGGCCGATGCAAACACATACCTTCAAAGTCCACATGTCCATCACCATTAAGATCAATGTCTTTCAGGATGTCCTCCAGCTCTTTGCGTCTAACCTGCAATAAAAAACAAAGAAGTACAGCAGCATGAATATAAACGAGGCAGAAATTAAGCTGTTCTTTCTTGCTTAGATGTTGCACAGTGGCACGGTGGTTAGCACGTTTGCCTTGCACCTCCGGGGTTGGGAGTTCAAATCCCACCTCTACACTGCACTTGCATATTCTACCCGTGCTTTGAGAGTTTCCTCTGGGTACTCCTGTTTTCTCCCCAAGTACGGGCATTTCCAAATTGTCCGTAGGATGTGACTGGGTGTGTGAACGTGTGTGCGATTGTGCCCTACGATGGGTTGGCATCCCGTCCAGGGTGTCCCCTATCTTGTGCCCCATGTTCCCTGGGATAGGCTCCAGGCTCCCCCATGACCTTGTGTAGGATAAGCGGAGTGGAAAATGGATGGATGTTGTTTGGTGGACATAACGGTGTACAAAATCAAGGTCTACACAAACCATCACCTGGAGAGATCGCGACGAAAGTGTGCCTGATCCCCAGTCCCGCTTTCTCATGCAAAAAACATCTGAAAGTTGTCTATAATATGACTTTGCAGCATTGTTAATAATGAACTTGTGGAGAAATATTGGTTGGAGAGATCGGTTGTGTTTGTTTTGATGTTTTCTGTTCAATCATTTGGGTATACCATGCCAGACAAAGTCTTAATAGATACAAATAGATGAATTATAAACCGGATTCAGGGTCTGCTGCATATGAGAGCAGATAAATCTCATTTTGTCTGAGTTTCACTGGTTTTTGTTACTAGTCGCATGAAGGTCCATACTTCCGAAAGACATGTGGTGTAAGACAATGTAGAAGAATGAAAGAAAGACGAGATCAAAAGAAAGATATAACCTGTCGTCCCAGTAGCTTCTTCATGGCCTCTCGTAGTTCAGATGTGCTGATTTGACCGTCTCCATTAGCGTCAAACTGAAAGCATTGACAAATCATTTTGCTCACTGTCTTTGGTACACATCCAACCCTTTGTTTAACCCCAGTTTAACCCTGTCTGTTCTGAACAACACAAAGCATGGTTTTTCCTTAAATTAGCATAAACAATCTTTTTTAAAATCAGATTTCTATTACAGGAACGATCTTCAGATCATTTAGAGCCAAATGTTGCATTTTACTGGGGTCTTGGATTTCTGCCTCTGTCTGTATTCACCTCTTTAAAAGCATCTCTGAGCTCCTTCATCCCGATCATATCAGCTGTTTCTGCTAACAGTTTTGGTCCCATCAACTGCACAAAGTCATCAAAGTCCACGTGACCTCCCACTGCAAGAACACAGAAGAACAAAAGTAAATGAGAGATTAAAAACATTTTTTTTGGACAAACTGTCTATTTAACTAGATTAATGACATTTGGAATGGAGCTAAAATGGCTGATGTTGTCTCGCTGTTTGGTCTGAGGAACGTACTGTTCATGTTGATCTGCTGACTTAGTTCAATCAGCTCCATCTCTGTAGGCATGTAACCCATCGTCCTCATACAGACCCCCAGATCCTTACAATTAATAAGGCCATCTCGGTCCTTATCAAACTCTTTAAACGCTTCTCTGAGCTCTGCAAAACCCAACAACAGATCAGCACTGATGAAAAAGCAGATTTTTTACGCTAACATTTTGAAATTAAACTGAAACAACCCAAAATCTTAGTCACTAGCTATGTTTCCATTCAAATTGTGAATTAGACTTAAACAAAATAGCATAACATATTTGCGAATAAAGCACTATATCCATCCCATGTGTTCAAGAGAACAAAAGTTCTGACTTCCAGGGAAACTGGCTATCTGAACATATCTCTCGCTCTCTGCCATTTTTACTTTTCTGAGCCAGATAATCAATCACATCATTTATTGAGGAAAAGTCACATGACTTTTTAATGTGTTTCAAAGAACTTATTCGGTAAATGCGTTTCCATTAAAGTTTATTGATGTCTTCTTATACATAAAATATCCATCCATCCATCTTCAACCGCTTACTCCTTTTCAGGGTCACGGGGAACCTGGAGCCTATCCCAGGAGGCATCGGGCACAAGGCGGGGTACACCCTGGACAGGGTGCCAGTCCATCGCAGGGCACAAATATTCAAATAAAAATTTTTTTCCATCTTAACTGAGTGCATAAGTTTTTTATAAGCATTTTGGAGATTATACTCGCATCTGGTGTTTCTATCCAGCGTTTCTTATGTAATATCCCAAAATCTGCATACAAACACGTGGATGGAAACATAGCTATTGTGTGACAGTAGCTTTAAATAAGAATAATATTACCATTTTAAAAGCATTGTTTTTGCACAAACAATCTTGTTTGAATCAACGAATCACTTTGAATCACTGAATCAGTTCGAATTCTGAATCAATTTCCAACAATGAGATGAAACGTGGTCAAATGTCAGAAAAGTAATTCAATTTAGTAATGCCCAATTCAATTAGTAATATTAATGTAGTATTAATACGAATTTGTCTAAATAAAACTATTTGATCTGTTCTTTCCTTCCATTCCTTGGATAAAGTATTATATTATTAGAATTATCTCAGAAATCTTACCATCCAGTTCTTCAGGTCTTAGCTCTCTGTCCTGAAAAAAAAAAAAAAAAACATTTATAAAATGCAACAGAAAACAGTTTCCTTTTTTCTTAGAGTTTAATGACTCCACTCTGTATCTGTAATAAAAAAAAAGAGTTTATTTAAAGCAGGATCGACAAATTGTTTTGAGCGATAATCATACGGCGGTAATAAATAAGATAAAAACATTGGACATTTTGACTTTGCAAGTGTGTTTTATTCACTTCATACACCCCAGATCATTTTTTATTTCTTCTCTTAATCTGAGTTTGATTGTTGTTCATCCAACACTAGGTGACCAGTGTGGTTCAGCAAGACTAGGGGTAAGTTTTTATCCTTTAATTTAACACTTAAATTTAAATGTTTTTTTCCCTTGGCAAATTAGCAACAGTAATGACAAGAATGATAAAAAAAAAAATCACAGGCAATATTAACAAGCATTTGAAATTCATCACCTTTTTATAATATGTGATATACAAAGGTATGTTGTGTTCACACCTACAGTATCTGTGGCTCTGTGCAGTTTATCAGCCCCCATCTACCTTGGAATGCATGACATGATGGTGTGTGGACATGATATGTATCAGACCATGTATACTGCATTTGAGACACTTATATCATGTTCGTCATCTTGTAGGCGTACAATTAGAGACTATAGATCTTTTTTTTCATGCACATTTTGTGTTAATATTCTGTAGTCCTTCATCAGTGTCCATTTCTAACCTCAAGACTAGTTGTGAAATTGAGGTTACAGTATTGTGACATTCTGTGGTGATGTCAGATATTTCATTCAGATAGTAACATCGTGTTAATTGTCATTTCTTATAGATCTGATACTGACTTTGTATCGAGGTGTACACGCTTCTGTATATTATGTGTGATGGTCTGTTACTGCACCCAGCCAAGCAGAACACACTATATTTGACAAGGCTGCTTCTTAAATTTGTATTAAATGTAAATAAAAGCACTTAGTTGAAGCTTTTGGGCCTGAGTGTATATTCACTCCCAAGTCTTTGCCATCTTTTTGTGAGATGGCAAGCTCAAATCTTGAAGATGCCACGGGCATCCATGGGAGAAAAACAAAATTGGTCATGCTCTCTGGGTGGGAGGAATATCATACTCTCTGTCCTGTCAATCAGAGCAATAGTAGCCATTCATTTACATCTAAGAGCTCATGTATGCAGAAGAGGGCAGATTCAGTGCTTTCTCTCTGTGTATGTTATACTGCCCTATGATGCACTATGAGCATCAGTTGGAGCATCATGTTTACAGTAGGAAAGAGCTGGCTAATGGGTGGACTTTAAGTTAGATAAGTTTGTTTAATTTTGTTGTGGGACGTTTTTTTTTTTTTTGCAATCTATTATTATCATTATAGAAAACATTTATTTATCTATAATATAATAGACTTTTATCATACAGGTATGGCAGTTGAAAGAGTATCAGACATAAAATAGACCAATTCTGATCATTTATTACAAATGCATCTTTATTAACAAAAACAAAATTAAGAAAAAATACAACATAAAAAAAAGAAAAAATATACAACATAAAAAACAAAAAACAACAAAAATATATGACTAATAGACAATAATCGAGGATAAATAATAAGTCCATTCTGGGATAAACTAAAACTAACACAAAATAAATAGTTTGGTACAAGTTTTTGAATCTCCTTGACTAAACCTCAAGAAATTGGTCCAAGTGGTCCAAGTTAAATGCCCTAGATTGTCTCTAAGTATGAAATGTCTCTAAGTATGAAATAGGTATAATTAACTGGAGAAATATTGGTGACAATTTATTTGACTGAAAAACAAATCTAGAATATATTGTTGATCTGAATCACGTAGCACAACAATATATATTTGTTGTACAGTCGATACTAAAACACTCATCAATTATAAGGCAAGTTCTATCTGCACAAGTAAATATAAAAATATTTAGGGAATTGGTGGAACATTTATTATTATTATTATTATTATTATTTTCTTATACATTTTTGACAGGTATTGTATATATTATCTACAGATTATTATGCAGATTTGTCTGTTTGTGTGTGTACACACTTACGTACAGCCTGCCGGCTCTCAGCGAATCCCTTGCGTAGAAAGATGCATGCAGGACCAAGCACGCTGTGTACATAAGTGGAGTTTTGAGATGCCAGGGTGTGGCTCGAGGCGCTGCCTTCGTCACGGGCCACAGCTTTGTAGCTCCGCCTCCGGTCCTGATGTGGGCCAGTGTTTTGGGGAGGAATGTGACAAGCAAGGGGGCACAGAAATGATCAGAGACAGAAAGTCTCACTCTATATATGTGTTATATAGTAACGACTGCGGTAGCTCAGTGGTTAAGATGTTGAACAACTGACCAGAAGGTCATGAGTTCAATTACCAGTGCTGCCACTGCTGGGTCCTTAAGCAAGGCAAGTTAACCCTAAGCTGCTAAGTTGTATAAATGTAACCCACCAAATGCCGTAAATATATGTGTTTTTACACATGGGTGAAAATTAAAACCCATAATACTGTTATTGTTACTGTCAGCTATGTTTTAATCACAGTGGACACCCATAATCTATATACTTTTCCATGTCCTTGTTAATTCTTCTACGCTCTATTTACTGATTTCTCATAATACATACAGACAGGTCCATAATTATTTGGACAGGAATACAATTTTTGTTATTTTGCCTCCAATGTGTACCACTACATTGAACTTGATGTGTGGAGTTGATTCAAAGCATTGGTAGCTGTTCTAAGCTGGTTTATGTAATATTATTTGTTAAACCCCTTGACTTAAAGCTGAAAGTTTGTACTTCAATCACATTTTATATTTCATTTCATTTCATTAGGGCGGCTGTGGCTCAGTCGGTAGAGCAGGTTGTCCACTAATCCACTAACCGTGGGCTTGGCGGTTCGAATCCCGGCCCGGGTGATCCCATGCCGAAGTGTCCTTGGGCAAGACACTGAACCCTAAGTTGCCCCCGATGGCAAGCTAGCACCTTGCATGGCAGCTCTGCTACCATTGGTGTGTGAATGTGCTCTCATTAGTAAGTCGCTTGTAAATGTAAAAATGATATTTCTGTAAAGCTGCTTTGAGACAATGTACCATTGTAAAAAAAGCGCTATACAAATTGATAAATTATTATTATTATTATTTCAAACCCACTGTGGTTGCGTATAGAGGCAACATTACCAAAACTGTGTAAATACTTATGGACCTTAGGGACCTAACTGTATTTTACTTATTATTAATGTATTATTACTTATTATACTAGACTTGCTATAAAGGTTCATTATTATCTAGTCATGTCAATGTAATAATAACCAGTTAGCTAGATTTTGTATTTGTTACAGTTGGTGCTGCCACGATTGGGGTGCTAAAACATTTACAAATATGTATGTAAAGTAAAGGTAAAATACATTTTATACATCTGTCCTTCACTGCTTTATCGTTCAGATAAATAACTAAAAATATAATTTGCTTGTATTTTTCTCATTTGGAAGTTGTTTTGGATAAAAGCGTCTGCTAAATGATTATGTAAATGTAATAATAATACCTATGTACAGCACATTTTGCCTGTCCAAGCTTTCTATAACCACGCTTCACCTTGAAATATAATCATTAAAATACTTTTTTTTTGTATTCATGTGCAAATCCATTTAACATCTCATACTTGAAACTTCCTCTTCCATGAATCATCGATTATGCATTTTAGTCCCACAACATTCTCACACGTACACACACATGCACGCACACACACACACACACACACACACAAAACAAACTTACAATATTTAAAGTCCTGTTTCATCAAAAGATTACAGCATTAGCACAGTGTGCATAACTGCAATTCTGTGTGTGTCCTCAGTCCCGCTCACCGGTGTGTGCGTGAAATCAGCATCTGCCCTCTACTCGTGCATGACCTTCACGGTCCATCTGTGTGTGTGCGGTAGAGAGAGTGTATGTCCTGCTCTCTTACACCCCCACTAACAGCTCACACTGATAAGCGAACTGCAGTGGGGTGTAGACAATTTCCAACCAGGATCTCTCAATACACTATGAAGCAAAAGCCAGTAACAGGGTTCGTTAGCCGGCTTTCACATGACATAAGAACAAAGCTAATTCACTCAATTCAAGTGTTTCTTCGCAGCGATTGTGGGTTTGCCAAGATTAGAGTACGAAACAAGCTCAAACTGTGTACTGTGTATATTTTTAGCATGGGTACTCATTTCACTGAAAGTCTCAGATGTAGTGTGTCATTCATTCCTGACAAATGTGTTAGAACTGATGAGAAATTAAGTGTGTCTCAATGACTGCGTGGTTATCCGTCATTTCCGCAAAAAAGAAAGTATAGTCGTTACTGTCATACAAACATCCAGGTATTAAATAGTTAAATATATATGAGTGAATAGTGTAAAATATCATTCAAGTGCGCAAGCTTAAAACACTGTGCACTGTGTAAAACCAATCATCCAAAAGTGGGAAAGAGATTAGAGTAACAAGCGCTCTCTCTCTCTCTCTCTCTCTCTCTCTCTCTCTCTCTCAGGATTTTTATATAATCCTATAATTATGCATTTAATGTCTTAAAGGTTCTTACAGTCAAAGTAAATACTTTTACTGTCACAACATGAGCGGCTGGCTTGCGCACACATGCACACACACATAAATGCAGTAAATCTGCCTAAAGCCTAGTGCACGCGGCACGATTTTATTCCTGATTCCCTGCTAGTGAAGTGTGCATTGCTCAGTGATTTTCTTCGATGTTTTCAAGCATGTTTGATTGATAGCCATGCATGTTGTGCGAACCCCTCTGAGAATAGTCGACTAGTCTAGTCTAGAAATGAACGGGAAATCAAGCAAACTTTGCAAAATTCGGACGGAGCTTGCAGTTGTTCAAAATTACCACGGATTTTCTGCAGATCCGGGCCGAGATGCGTCATTTGACGTCGTTTGTAACGCGCATTCAGCCGAAGTCCAGCTAAAGGTCTCATTTACCAATGAACATCTCTGTGAAAGACAAATGCCAATTCAAGAAGTTGTCCACAAAAGAAAGCACTAAAAACACGTTTTTGGCTGCAACAATCACAGAAAAAGCTCTCATGCCCAGCAGATTCTTGAATCCAGTTTATCATCCATCTGCTTGTGTGGGAGTAATAACGCTTCTATAAGAAGGGATTTATTTTATACCCAAATGCTTGTTAAGAACAGCAAAAATAAAAACATACAGGACATGATTCCTATAAAAATAGCTGTTTTTTTTCACTGTCGCTCCAGTTCTCTTTGCAGAACAGGCGATCCTCATTGCTCGCATCTTTCTGACCAATATTTCAACATTTTTCTGTTATTTCTTGTTTCCGAAGTCGCAGCTCTCACTTTTATTTGTGTGAGAAAGTAGGATTTGGGGAACAGGTGTGGTTCAGCGGGGATCTCTCCAGGTGAACGTTCGGAAGTGCGTAGACACCCCTGCATCTACCAAACAACCGATCGCAAGAAATTTAAGCTGTGTAACGCGAAAGGATCAGCAAAGTCATGTAGTCTGCACTCGGCTTTACGATATCTAAGAAAGTTTGATATCTTCATGCCAATTCAATCTGTAAACTCAGTGGAGTCAAAAACAAATCCATCCATCCATCTTCATCTGCTTACTCCTTTTCAGGGTCACGGGGAACCTGGAGCCTATCCCAGGAAGCATCGGGCACAAGGCGGGGTACACCCTGGACAGGGTGCCAGTCCATCACAGGGCACAATCTCACACACACTCATTCATGCACTGCGGACACTTTGGACACGCCAGTCAGCCTACCATGCATGTCTTTGGACTGGGGGAGGAAACCGGAGTACCCGGAGGAAACCCCCGACGCACGGGGAGAACATGCAAACTCCACACACACATGGCCCTGGCGGGACTCGAGCCCCGGAACCTGGAGGTGTGAGGCGAATGTGCTAACCACTAAGCCACCGTGCGCCACATGTGAAAATAAAAAGTAAAAAAACAAAACAAAAACCTTAAATTCAAAGCATATTGATACACCCCTTAAAACCTCACCCTGCATTTGCATCTGCACTTTATTTCCGAGTACTGAATACTGAGACGCAGAATTTCACTATTTCAGGGCAACGTGTAATTACTTAAACCTAAGTAAATACTTAGTGATTACTTCCTACTTAACAATACTTAATACTTAATGGGCCAAAACGCAGATACTGACATTGCTGTAATGATGACTCAAAAGAACTAAATCTACTAAATATAGTTGGATCAATATGTTAGAGCAGAGCGCTATAATCTCTCGCTCACACACATGCACACACACACACACACACACACACACACACTCACACTCACACACACACAAGGATGCTCAAATCTACAAGGAAGCGTGAGTCAGTCCTGTTTAGTCAGCTAGAGTCCAAAAAAGCACAGTCAGGCTCATTTACATACACACACACACACACACACACATAATCATACATGCACTCACAAATACACAAATTGTACAATAGCACACATACATACACACACTGCAATGGGTAGTGAACATACCTTCTTGTTGAGGCGGTTAAGCGGAGATTTCACACAGTTGCCCATAGTGAGTCGGTTTAGCTCATCCTGCCTCTCAGAGTGCAAGAGTCAATGCTCGTGTGTGTGTGTGTGTGTGTGTGTGTGTGTGTGTGTGTTTCTTTCCCTGCATGCATTAAGCAACTTTAAAGTGCATTTTCTAGCGATAGAATCAGAGCGAGGGAATGAGGGACGGAGGCTGAGGCAAGATAAGTGACTAGAGCGAGGGATTGGATGCAGGATCAGAGATTGAAAGGAAGGAGGAGAGAAGGCATGCATGTCTTACGCGTGTGTGAGTGCTCACTGAGAGAAGCGCGAGCGTGAGTGCTCGTTCTCATCTCTCTCTTACTTTCTCCGTCTTGCTCTTTCTCACTCTTCCTCTTTCTCTCTCTGTGTCCCCCCTGACCTCTATCTCTATGTATTTTTCTGGCTAGCTTTCTTTCTGTAGATTTCTCTACCTCCTGTCGTCCTGTCTCTGTCCCTAACACTTTCTCTGTGTATCTATCTCGCTTTCTCCATTCATCCCTCAATCTTGTGTTCTCATATTTTCCTCCCTCTCTCTCCCTGCCTCTCTTGCCCTATATCCTCCTTTGTTTACTGTTTTCTTCTTCTTTGTCTCTTATTCTTCTCTCTATCCCTTTATTTTCTCTATCACTTCTTGTTCTTTCTTCTCTTGTTTCCATGTCAATCATTTAGCCTTAATTTCTCCTGCTCTGTTGATTTACTGTATCTTTCCTTTTGTCTTTCACACCCTCGCTGTGTCTCCTCAGACTCTCCTTCTGTCTCGATTTGACTTACTCTTCATCTCTTTTTGTCTCTCCATCTCTCTGTTACTCTTTTTTCTTTCTTTTTCCATTTTTCTCTGACTCTCTTTTTTACTTGCAGTACTCACCCTATGCACACAGTTTTGTACTTTCCATTTGAACAAGAGAATAAAGATAGACAGAGATGCAGAATGAGAGACAGAGACACACTGAGAAAGACAGAGAAACACACACAGAGAGACAGACAGACAGATAGAGAGAGACAAAGAAACACATAGATTGACAGAGAGACACACATAGAGGGAGACAGAGAGACACAGAGCGAGACAGAGAGACACATAGATAAATAGAGAGACACACATATATGGAGACAGAGAGACACAGAGCGAGACAGAGAGACACACATAGAGGGAGACAGAGAGAAACATAGATAGACAGAGAGATTTAGAGAGAGACAGACAGAGAGACACATAGATAGACAGAGAGACACATAGATAGACAGAGAGACACATAGAGAGACAGAGAGACACATAGATAGACAGAGAGATTTAGAAAGAGACACAGAGGGAGAGAGACAGGTTCTTAGGGTCGAATGTGTTACCTTCCCCCAAGCGAGACACTGGTGACACTAATCCAAACACACACACGCGTGTACACTCGATTACACACACACGGATACGGGGATGGGGAGCTAAAAATATCTCCCTCACACACACACACACACACACACACACACACACACACACACACACAAACAAACACACACACTTTTGAGCTCTTGAGTGCTCTTTTATAGCAATAATGGATGCATGAACACACACACACAGACACACACACAAATTGGTGTGCTGGCGAAAGGCCAGTGCAGGATAGAGAAAGGCAGCTCAACCCAAAATGCACCTGCTGCGACATCACTTCCTGCCTGCACCCATCCCCGCTTCCTCTCAGCTTCTTATCCTCCCTTCCTTTCCTCCACTCATCCTGTTTTCTTATCCCTTCCTCTCCTCTTATCCTCAGCTCCGCTCCTCATCCAATCATCCAACATTTGGTTCTTCACTCCTCTTCTTCTGACACTTTTTGTCCTCTCATCCTACACTCCAGTTCCCCTCTCATCATTCACGCCTCTCTTAAACTCATTTTCTCTCCCCCCTTTCCTCATTGCTCCTGTCATCCTCCACACCTCTCCTCCTTCATTCATTCATCTTTCGTCCCTTTCTTCCATTTGTCTCTCTTTTCACCCATCAGTCCTCTCCTCCTCTCCACTCCTTATCCTCTCATCCTTCTCTCTCTCTTTCACTGTCCCTATCTTTCTTTTTCTCTCTCTTTCTGTCTCTCTCTCTTTGGACGATTAATCCTGATGAAGATTGTTTTTTTCACCGCAGGCTCATTGTGAACTCTTGTGTGCATCTGAGCAGTCTGTTCGCATAATGTCAACTCATCGTGAACACACACACACACACACACACACACACACACACACACACACACACACACACACACACAGTGGCTGCAGCCAGTATACATACCTACATCTTCTAATATAAACAGATGAGCCTTAAACAATTATAAAGGCACACTCTCCTACACTATGATGCCAATTATTTTAAATATCAGGAATGCACATGATACAAACACTGAGGATAAGGGTTCAAGTACTGCGACAGTGTGAACATTACTGAAGCCTCATCTCCAGCTGCACACACTCGCTCAATATTTATGTCCAAGCGTTTTCTCTTCAGGATACGTGCCAGAATGGAAGGGATTTTATTTCTGCAGAGGACATCTGATACATGTTTCTAAAAAATTGAGAGAAAACAAAGAAAGTAGGCGTGCCTAGATTTGCCCGACCACCTGCATAGTATTTGTCTCATAAGCATCAGCAGATGCACGTATAACACAGATATGTGGATATCTATCTACCTGATTATCTGTGTCTGCATGTCTGTCTGTCTGTCTGTCTATCTATCTATCTATCTATCTATCTATCTATCTATCTATCTATCTATCTATCTATCTATCTATCTATCTATCTATTTTTCTGTCTGTTTGTCTATCTGTCTGTCTATCTATCTACCTGATTATCTGTCTCTGCATGTCTAACTAAAGATGAGCATGTCTATCTATCTATCTATCTATCTATCTATCTATCTATCTATCTATCTATCTATCTATCTATCTATCTATCTATCTATCTATCTATCTATCTTTTCTGTCTGTCTGTCTGTTTGTCTATCTGTCTGTCTATCTATCTATCTGATTGTCTGTCTGTCTGTCCAATTATCTAGAGGTGAGCATGACTATTTATCCATCCAGCAATCCGTCTTGCTGAAAGTGAATAGTTGAGCAGAACTTATATAATCCCTCCTTATATCAGCATCCCTATATCCATCCCCTCCTCTTCTTCCTTCATCACTCTATCCATCTTCCCCTATTCCTTTCTCTCTGTAGCTGCACACTCATGCCTGCAGAACAGCAGGAGTTAGCCGGCAGTGCAGATTTCTGCTAAAACCTCCTGTCCTCCTGTAGCGTGCACTGCTCCCAGCTCATATCCTCAGATTTTTACAGCTTTCAGGTTTTTTTTCCCTGATACATTTATAATAATAATAATAATAATAATAATAATAATAATAAAGATTATTTTCTATTGTTAGGCACTGAGTGAGCTAGAGTTGCACATTAGCTCACTATGATCTGACACTGTCCACCCTGCTGACTCACACACACACACACACACACGTCTCTGCATCAGCATCAGCAAGGCAGAGTGCTCTTAGTGTCACTGCGATGCTTTTAACGTTCACGTTAACCTCTTTGGCTCAAAATGACCCCTTTATTTATTTTTACAAAAAGTGAAACTATACTAAAAAAAACTGTTGGTGCCATCCTGTTACTTCTGTCTCTTATTTTCACTCAGAGCCGCTAACAGGATGAAGCCAAATCTTGAAAGCAGATCCACACTATGATGGGGTGTTTACAATAAATGATCAAATAGTACAGCAATATAAAAACCATGAATAATGTAGAGTAATGTTCAAGCTGCTTCTTCATTGCGAACAAACTCAGTCACTGCCTCTGGAATGATAACATCCAGGACCTTCATACCAATGCCTCACCCGATCAGATATGCTCACATTTACTCAGGATATAATATGCTTAGAATCATGGGGTGCGATTTAAGTAGTTTATTTCCTCTCTAAGGACAATCTGAATCTGAGACAACAGTGGTAGAAGTTCCCCAACAGTGGTAGAACAGTGGTAGAAGTCCCCAGGGGAAATAAAACTGGGTTACTAGTGTAACGTCCTGCCATAGCCAATGTTACTGAATCATTTGGTGTGTGTGTGTGTGTGTGTGTGTGTGTGTGTGTGTGTGTGTGCCTGAACAGAGTTGTGTAAGGGGGCTTTTAGCTTTTAGAAGTCTTCTATGACACACAGTGGCCAAAGAGGACTTTGCATGTACACTAAGATGTCTCACACACACACACACACACACAAACACACACACACACACACACACACACAAACACACACACACGTACACACTGGAGACTCCTTCAAAAGATAAACATCTCCTTACAGAAAACTTCACCATATCAACAATTATACACGTTTTTCAAATCTGCCATACAAGTTACATCTATTTATAAAAAATCAGAAATCAGTCCCAATCAGTGCTTAACACACACACACACACACACGACAAAAATTAATACACAAATTAGTTTAAATTTTAAACTGAGATTTACATTTTTGTCCTTTTTACTATTTACCACGCGTTAATATGAGAACTGCTTCCGTCAACGCTTCCTCCCTCGCACATCTGATTTGCCCAGCTCCTGTAATAATAATGTACACTTTCATACACACTGAGCTGCGCTGAGCTCAGGCGTGTGAATATTCTTATTAAAATATAATGGTCTGTGTGCTCCCTCCCTCATGTTGGCAGCGACGTGGCTAAATTTAGCTACAAAGCCAGTGGAGAGCACTTCGGCAGGGTTTAACACATCTGTGTTATATAAAGAAATAAGAAATATATATGAAATTCAAAGAAATATCAAATGGTGGGGAAATATTTCTGACAAAACAGTGACTGCACACACACACACACACACACACAGACACACACACATCTCAGCAATACTGCCTTCATACTGTTTGTAGCTAGAAGCTGATCATATGTGAGTATTACATTACATCTGAAGTAGTTTGTACTGTCCCTCCTAACCGTTACACTAAACAGTAACTGTCCGTCCTAACCTCTAGACTAAACAGTAACTGTCCGTCCTAACCTCTAGACTAAACAGTAACTGTCTGTCCTAACCGTTACACTAAACGGTAACTGTCCGTCCTAACCTCTAGACTAAACAGTAACTGTCTGTCCTAACCGTTACACTAAACAGTAACTGTCCGTCCTAACCTCTAGACTAAACAGTAACTGTCTGTCCTAACCTGTTACACTAAACAGTAACTGTCCGTCCTAACCTCTAGACTAAACAGTAACTGTCCATCCTAACCTCTAGACTAAACAGTAACTGTCTGTCCTAACCTCTAGACTAAACAGTAACTGTCTGTCCTAACCTTTAGACTAAACAGTAACTGTCCGTCCTAACCGTTACACTAAACAGTAACTTTCCGTCCTAACCGTTACACTAAACAGTAACTGTCCATCCTAACCTCTACACTAAACAGTAACTGTCCGTCCTAACCTCTAGACTAAACAGTAACTGTCAGTCCTAACCGTTACACTAAACAGTAACTGTCTGTCCTAACCTCTAGACTAAACAGTAACTGTCCATCCTAACCTCTAGACTAAACAGTAACTGTCTGTCCTAACCGTTACACTAAACAGTAACTGTCTGTCCTAACTGTTACACTAAACAG
>JAFFST010047979.1:343286-356191 GCA_022414735.1 Noturus placidus | reverse complement strand
TCCTAACCTCTAGACTAAACAGTAACTGTCAGTCCTAACCGTTACACTAAACAGTAACTGTCTGTCCTAACCTCTAGACTAAACAGTAACTGTCCATCCTAACCTCTAGACTAAACAGTAACTGTCTGTCCTAACTGTGACACTAAACAGTAACTGTCCATCCTAACCTCTAGACTAAACAGTAACTGTCCATCCTAACCGTTACACTAAACAGTAACTTTCCGTCCTAACCGTTACACTAAACAGTAACTGTCCATCCTAACCTCTACACTAAACAGTAACTGTCCATCCTTACCTCTACACTAAACAGTAACTGGCCATGCTAACCTCTACACTAAACAGTAACTGTCCATCCTTACCTCTACACTAAACAGTAACTGGCCATGCTAACCTCTAGACTAAACAGTAACTGTCCATCCTAACCTCTAGACTAAACAGTAACTGTCCGTCCTAACCTCTAGACTAAGCAGTAACTGTCCATACTAACCTCTAGACTAAACAGTAACTGTCTGTCCTAACCTCTAGACTAAACAGTAACTGTCCCTCCTAAGCTCTAGACTAAACAGTAACTGTCCAGCCTAACCTCTAGACTAAACAGTAACTGTCCGTCCTAACCTCTAGACTAAACAGTAACTGTCTGTCCTAACCTCTACACTAAACAGTAACTGTCCCTCCTAACCTCAAGACTAAACAGTAACTGTCCAGCCTAACCTCTAGACTAAACAGTAACTGTCCATCCTAACCTCTAGACTAAACAGTAACTGTCCATCCTAACCTCTAGACTAAACAGTAACTGTCCATCCTAACCTCTAGACTAAACAGTAACTATCTGTCTGTCTGCCCATCTAATGTACATCTAACTTTTTTCAAAAGGCATGGTGAAGTTAGGATCTTCCTGACTGGTAAAAAGTGTTTAATGTGATGCTCACTTTAACAATTAATCATGACTTTTGTGTTATGAAGCTTTTTGGGGAAAAATATTTCCTTTAATCTTTCCTTCCTCCATCCATTTGTTTTTGTTTAGTATTTTTTTCTTCCTTTCATTCACCTCTCCATTTCTTTCTCATTTTCTTTCTTT
Source organism: Noturus placidus (assembly GCA_022414735.1). Taxonomy (NCBI): domain Eukaryota; kingdom Metazoa; phylum Chordata; class Actinopteri; order Siluriformes; family Ictaluridae; genus Noturus; species Noturus placidus. The sequence continues at coordinate 355,113 of JAFFST010047979.1, read as the reverse complement.
CTTGCTTCCTTCCTTCATTTTTACTTGCTTGTTTGTTTGCTCCTTCCTTCTTTCTTTCTTTTTTCAATCCTTCTTTCTTTCTCTCCCTTTCTTTGTCTCTTTCCTTCTTCCTTTGTTTTTGTTTGTTTATTTCATTCTTTTTTGTTCCTTCCTTCCTTCGTTCCTTTCATGCTGTCTTTCATTCTTTCTTCCGTCCTTCCTTTGTTTTTGTTAGTGTGTTCATTTGCTCCTTCCTTCCTTCCTTCCAATTTTTTTCTTCCTGCCTTCCCAAATATGTAAATATATAAGAAATAAATATCGAACTCTCGACTTAAAAACATCTGAATCCGCTGACGTCACAGACACGAACCAGACGAGTGTTCTCATTAAAACTCCTCCAGCAATCAGCACAGTAATTAACCTCCATCATGAGGAGCATAACGGCCTACAGTGCACGAGTGTGTGTATGTGTGTGTGTGTGTGTGTGTGTGTGTGTGTGAGTGAGACTGAAGTTCTGGCCCGGATTTGGGCTATTTCTAGACCACATTAACACAAGTGTAAGTGATTGAGCTGTGCTGCTCTCTCAGAGACACGCAGTGGGTCAGATTCCAACAATCCAACAATCACACAGATTTCACTTGAATTCATTGCATTTGTGATGTTGGAAGTTCTAGTATAGCTTGGTTTATTATTGTGTTTTACATGTTATTGTGGACATACACTCTACTGTACACACATTTATTTAGTTTTATAATTGATTGATAAGATCATATTTGTACAGACCTGCCTAAGATGTGTTAAGAAGCAGATTTCACACAACTGTAAAGTCAGTTGTCACAGAATTAATACATTTTAAGGATGAACAAAAATGAGACCAATTTGTTGCTTTGTTCCATTGTTGTGTTTTATCTATACAGTTGAGAAAACCTCTTCATATTTCTGATAACATGTGGTTTTCTGCTGTAAGAAAATCCTTGAGTTACTTCAGTCTCAATTGGTTGGTCTCATAATTATGAGACTGACTGTTTAACCAGAAAACAGAATAAAAAATATTAATCATTCACGATTATTTAGTTTTGAACAGGAACTTTTCCCCATGTACATAAACTGTTGCTTCTATTTCGAGCCAAATTCACAATAAATATTACCTTACCATTGCACTGCATTCACACTAGCACGAAAACCCAAGCTGTGATATACTGCCTGTAATGAATTACTTTATTTTTTAAAATAAATTCATTGTAAAATATTGTGCATATTTGAATGTAAAACGTTGGCTTTTATATTGGCTGTAGCTGTTACTATAACAGACAGTGACTACTTTACATGCACATCATCTGTACATGCAGCTATATTGTGAATACAATGTTTATATGCGTCCAGGCTTCAGATTATTCCTGTAGACATGATTACTGTAAGTATGCCCATCTACACAGTTCCCAAGCTTTTCCTTTCCCACTGTTATTTCCCAGGAGATTCCGTGCAGACTGAGCCTGCACATATGAATAAGGTACATGCAAAAAATTTACATGCAACTCAATACAAATTAGAATATTGCCAAATTCTGATTAATACTGGAATATTGATGTGCATGTAAACAGATGGCTATGCTTACATGCACGTCAATAATCCCATATTAATAGGAATTTTGCAATATTCTAATTAGTATTAAGTACTGTAATTGCTGCAATCTGATAATATTCTGATTCCCCAAATTCTGATTCCCACCTCTGATTTGTTTGTCACTGAAAAGAGATATGTGCGCATGCTCAGTTCACAAGGAATTGTGGGTGCTAACAGATGCTCAGCTGTAGGCTAGGAATGGCAACTCAGGCATACTTACAACAACCATGTACACAGGAATATTCCGATGCCTGTACGCATATAAACATCGTATTCGGAATATGACCGCAACCCAAATAAGTGGAATTTGATGCGCAAGTAAACGTAGCCATCTATTTCCTTTTAGCATCTTCCAGTGAAGACAATGTTGCATTAACAAAAATCTTTAAATTAACACATGCAGTTTTAACTTAAAAACTACTATTAACTCTTACTGTGTAAAATCAACACCTATTGTGTAGACATGACTCTTACAATGTCGGGCTTAACTCTTGGTGTTGAATTAACAATAGTGTTAACACATACAGTGTTATCTCTGCCAAATTAACACTTAATGTGTAGAGTTAAGTCTTCCAGTGTTGGGCTTAACTCACAATATTGAAATACTTGATGGAACTCATGAGGTTCAGTCATGTTTGATGCATTTTCTCATGACAATATGGCATAGTGATGTCTATAAATTATACAGTAGCCCGAATACATAATCAGAGTGCAAAGACAGCTGGACAGGCCACGCCCACAAGCAACACACCTACAGAAACATGAGCGACTTGTTGCCTTTTCATGAAACTGCAACGAGAAACTTTTACTCAAAGAACTGACATAATTCTGATTGGCTGATGTGATAGTGACCTGTGGGACATACAGTATTTAAAGCTATTAAAAACAATACCTGTGTATCTATTAAAAACAATAATAATAGTAAAACTAGAAGAGGTAGAACGGTAAGATTGATGATCTGATGTATGCTTTTTTTGGGATAAAAACCAAATTCTGCTCATGTCCAGCACCTCTTTTATTTAGTCTGTGTGCTTCAGCATTGTGTCACCATTTCACATGTAATGGGGAATGAAGATTTACTATGCGGACATTGCCCTAACTACCTTCGTTAAAATGTATAGCTGGTTTTGGAAGTATCGGCATGTTAACTGTCATGGTGTGGAATTCGTTTCACAATATACACACACACCACATCCATCATGTACATTACATCCACAGAGAAACTATCAACCAATGAGAGAGGCCCAAACACAGCACTATCATCTGCTGTGGTAAAGTTAAAGCATGATATAAAACAACCTTTCACAACAATGTTGTCATTAACTAATGTCATGCAGTGTGTACTGTGATAAATTAACACCAACAGTGTAAACTCTTCCGTAAAACCTTCATTCAGCACTGTATATGTTAATTAAACACTGTTCAGTGTTGTATGTATTGATTTTATAGTATAAGAGTTAAAAAAACAATTTCAGTGTAAAGTTAAAGTTTCAAAGAGTTCAAATTTCGCTAACAAATGTGTTATATCAACACTTAAATGGTTAAAAAGTGTTGTTTTTCCTCACTTGTCCACCTGGTGTAGAGTTAAATTAACTCTACACTAGGTGGTAGAGTTAACTCTAGACCGGGTTTTCTTGGATCTATGTGTTAACCCTGTCGGCGTCCTTCAGTGTTTGTCAGCGTTAGTTGTCGGCGATTGAATATGTTCAATCACTGCAAATTACATAAAAACAAAAGCCAGCATGCTAGGTGCTTGCGCACTTACTTCTAAAATAGGACTAATTGCTTAAAAAATGTGAAATTTGGACAAAAAAGCTGGATTTATCATGAAACTTGGCTCGGGTGTTATCACTGTTTGCAGCTAGTTTGGTGTCGCTAGCCAAGGGGAGGCACAACTAAGCTATCATTATATGGGTTCATCTGCTACAGAGCCATGCAAAGTACATTATGTTTCTTTATGTTCTGTTCACATAAGCTGGAGCTCGTATAAACATGTACACACCTTGTTTTCCTGCTCAGCATGTTAGTGTTTCAGTTTCAGCCCCGTATGTCCACTTTTCCCTCACACTGACTGTGTGAGCTAGCGTTTGGCAGAATTTAGAGACTGTCAGCCAATATAACATGTAAAAACAGGAACATGAAAGGAATATTCTAAAAGAAACTCATGTAAACACCTTAATCAGAATATTGTCTTAGTCAGAATAAGGTCAATACGTAGTCAGTGTTGTTTTCTACGCTAAATAGCATTGTTTGTTCTTTATCTCTTCCCTGCAAATATGCAAATGATTATCCGCTGATTGATAGTCCATTGTATTTATTTTGCACCTGGCATACATATGTATAAAATATTCTACACTATAAGAGTTAACTCTACACACTAGTTGTTAATTCTATACTGTAAGAGTTACTGCTACACACTTTATGTAAATTATACACAGTAAGATTTAACTCTGCACACTAGATGTTAATTCTACACTGTAAGAGTTAACTCTACACACTATATGTTAATTCTATACTGTAAGAGTTGCTGCTACACACGTTATGTAAATTATACACAGTAAGATTTAACTCTGCACACTAGATGTTAATTCTACACTGTAAGAGTTAACTTTACACACTATATGTTAATTCTATACTGTAAGAGTTGCTGCTAAACACTTTATGTAAATTATACACAGTAAGATTTAACTCTGCACACTAGATGTTAATTCAACACTGTAAGAGATACCGCTACACACTAGATGTTAATTCTACACTGGAAGAGTTACCACTACACACCAGATGTTAATTCTACACTGGAAGAGCTACCACTACACACCAGATGTTAATTCTACACTGGAAGAGTTAACTCTACACACTAGATGTTAATTCTACACTGGAAGAGTTACCACTACACACTAGATGTTAATTCTACACTGGAAGAGTTAACTCTACACACTATATGTTAATTCTATACTGTAAGAGTTGCTGCTACACACTTTATGTAAATTATACACAGTAAGATTTAACTCTGCACACTAGATGTTAATTCTACACTGTAAGAGTTAACTCTACACACTAGATGTTAATTCTACACTGTAAGAGATATTGCTACACACTAGATGTTAATTCTATTCTGTAAGAGTTAACCCTACACATTAGATGTTAATTCTACACTGTAAGAGATACTGCTACACACTTTATGTAAATTATACACAGTAAGAGTTAACTCTACACACTATATGTTAATTCTATACTGTAAGAGTTGCTGCTACACACTTTATGTAAATTATACACAGTAAGATTTAACTCTGCACACTAGATGGTAATTCTACACTGTAAGAGTTAACTCTACACACTAGAGGTTAATGCTACACTGTAAGAGTTAACTCTACACACTAGATGTTAATTCTACGCTGTAAGAGTTAACTCTACACACTAGAGGTTAATGCTACACTGTAAGAGTTAACTCTACACACTAGAGGTTAATGCTACACTGTAAGAGTTAACTCTACACACTAGATGTTAATTCTACGCTGTAAGAGTTAACTCTACACACTAGAGGTTAATGCTACACTGTAAGAGTTAACTCTACACACTAGAGGTTAATGCTACACTGTAAGAGTTAACTCTACACACTAGATGTTAATTCTACACTGTAAGAGTTAACTCTACACACTAGATGTTAATGCTACACCGTAAGAGTTAACTCTACACACTAGAGGTTAATGCTACACTGTAAGAGATACTGCTACACACTAGATGTTAATTCTATACTGTAAGAGTTAACCCTACACAAAAGATGTTAATGCTACACTGTAAGAGTTAACCCTACACATTAGATGTTAATTCTACACTGTAAGAGGTAACGCTACACACTAGATGTTAATTCTACACTGTAAGAGATACTGCTACACACTAGATGTTAATTCTACACTGTAAGAGATACTGCTACACACTTTATGTAAATTATACACAGTAAGAGTTAACTCTCCACACTAGATGTTAATTCTACACAGTAAGAGATACCGCTACACACTAGATGTTAATTCTATACTGTAAGAGTTAACCCTTCACACCACATGTTAATTCTACACTGTAAGAGTTAACTCCACACACTAGATGTTAATTCTACACTGTAAGAGTAAACTCTACACACTAGATGTTAATTCTACACTGTAAGAGTTAACTCTACACATTAGATGTTAATTCTACACTGTAAGAGTTAACTCTACACACTAGATGTTAATGCTACACTGTAAGAGATACTGCTACACACTAGATGTTAATTCTATACTGTAAGAGTTAACCCTACATACTAGATATTAATTCTACACTGTAAGAGATACCGCTACACATTAGATGTTAATTCTACACTGTAAGAGATACTGCCACACACTAAATGTTAATTCTATACTGTAAGAGTTAACCCTACACAGTAGATGTAAATTCTACACTGTAAGAGTTAACTCTACACATTAGATGTTAATTCTATACTGTGAGAGTCAACTCTACACACGAGCTGTTAATTCTATACTGTAAGAGTTAAGTCTACACACTAGATGTTAATTCAACACTGGAAGAGTTAACTCCACACACCAGATGTTAATTCTACACTGGAAGAGTTACTGTTACACACCAGATGTTAATTCTACACTGGAAGAGTTAACTCCACACACTAGATGTTAATTCTACACTGGAAGAGTTAACTCTACACACTAGATGTTAATTCTACACTGGAAGAGTTAACTCTACACGCTAGATGTTAATTCTACACTGGAAGAGTTACCTACACACTTGATGTTAATTCTACACCGGAAGAGTTAACCCTACACACTAGCTGTTAATTCTACACTGGAAGAGTTACCGCTACACACTAGATGTTAATTCTACACCGGATGAGTTAACCCTGCACACTAGATGCTAATTCTACACTGTAAGAGATACTGACACACACTAGATGTTAATTCTATACTGTAAGAGTCAACCCTACATACTAGATGTTAATTCTACACTGGAAGAGTTAACTCTACACACGAGGTGTTAATTCTATACTGTAAGAGTTAACTCTACACACTAGATGTTAATTCTATACTGTAAGAGTTGACCCTACATACTAGATGTTAATTCTACACTGGAAGAGTTAACTCTACACACTAGATGTTAATTCTACACTGGAAGAGTTAACTCTACACACTAGATGTTAATTCTACACTGGAAGAGTTACCTACACACTAGATGTTAATTCTACACCGGAAGAGTTAACCCTACACACTAGCTGTTAATTCTACACCGGAAGAGTTAACCCTACACACTAGATGTTAATTCTACACTGTAAGAGTAAACTCTACACACTAGATGTCAATTCTACACTGTAAGAGTTAACTCTACACATTAGATGTTAATTCTACCCTGTAAGAGTTAACTCTACACACTAGATGTTAATGCTACACTGTAAGAGATACTGCTACACACTAGATGTTAATTCTATACTGTAAGAGTTAACCCTACATACTAGATGTTAATTCTACACTGTAAGAGATACCGCTACACATTAGATGTTAATTCTACACTGTAAGAGATACTGCCACACACTAAATGTTAATTCTATTCTGTAAGAGTTAACCATACACAGCAGATGTAAATTCTACACTGTAAGAGTTAACTCTACACATTAGATGTTAATTCTATACTGTGAGAGTCAACTCTACACACGAGCTGTTAATTCTATACTGTAAGAGTTAACTCTACACACTAGATGTTAATTCTACACTGGAAGAGTTAACTCCACACACTAGATGTTAATTCTACACTGGAAGAGTTAACTCTACACACTAGATGTTAATTCTACACTGGAAGAGTTACCTACACACTCGATGTTAATTCTACACCGGAAGAGTTAACCCTACACACTAGCTGTTAATTCTACACTGGAAGAGTTAACCCTACACACTAGATGTTAATTCTACACTGGAAGAGTTAACTCTACACACCAGATGTTAATTCTACACTGGAAGAGTTAACTCTACCCACTAGATGTTAATTCTACACTGGAAGAGTTACCACCACACACCAGATGTTAATTCTACACTGGAAAAGTTAACTCTACACACTAGATGTTAATTCTACACTGGAAGAGTCAACTCTACACACTAGATGTTAATTCTACACTGGAAGAGTTAACGCTACACACTAGATGCTAATTCTACACTGGAAGATTTAACTCTACACACCAGATGTTAATTCTACACTGGAAGAGTTACCTACACACTAGATGTTAATTCTACACCGGAAGAGTTAACCCTGCACACTAGCTGTTAATTCTACACTGGAAGAGTCAACCCTACACACTAGATGCTAATTCTACACTGGAAGAGTTACCGTTACACACTGGATGTTAATTCTACACTGGAAGAGTCACTGCTACACACTGGATGTTAATTCTACACCGGAAGAGTCACTGCTACACACTGGATGTTAATAATATACTGAAGTTAAAAAAAAGAGCTAACTTGAAAGTTAAAAAAAAAAGTTCGCGTTGTCTTAATCTGTCCGTGCGCGTGTCCTCTCGACATCACAACCCTGTAGAATGCATGAATCACCTCTCCATTTTCCCGCGCGTGTGTTTAAAACCTCTGCAATCTTACCTGTCCGAAGACTGACTTTATGATCGGACGCAGCTCTTCGTCCGGTGCCTTCGCGCGCGCGTCGCCGTGCTTTCCTGTCGCCTCTGCGCACGCGGGGTTCGCGTTTACGCTCCAGTTTGAACCCCTTCGCGGTTTCTCCTTCGGCTCAAAAAACGCACTGGTTTCGTCCGAGCGCCTCGGGGTTTTCTCGCTCTGAGAATGACGAGACGTCTGCTTGCGTCGCGCCGTTTCCTCCTCGGGCTGACTCCTCAGACCGCGTCTCGCGCATCCGTTCCGGGAGCTCCCGCGCGCGTCTTCCGCGGGCGTCGTGTTTCCGGTTTTCCGGTGGTGCTGATGTTGACGGTGAACGGAGGATCCGATCAGAGATGTTGTAGACTCGCTCTTAGGAAGTGACGAGCTCATTTTAATTTAGCTGAAATGTCACTGGAGATGGGGCTGTGATGACCTCGCGCGCGTGCGTGCGTGAATGTGAGAGAGTGTCTTTGAGAGATAGAGCGTGTGCTGCAGAAGTGTGCTGGAGAAGTGCTGTCTAAACTCCTCCAATAGAATCCCTGTATTATGACGAGGAGTATATATACAGTGCAGCCTCCACACAGAGATGAGCCATTCTCAAGGCCAGTGAAATGTGTTGCTATGTGGATGCTTTAATGCACAGCTGAACCAGTTCATCAGAACATCAAAAACAGAACCTACCTCAACTGTACATTAAATTAGAGCTGGAAGGTGGTAGTTCATCTCTGTAGTGCCTTTGGTCTATATGTACTTAATGGTGGGACCAGAGGCGACTCTGTTAAAGAAGCTTCCACATCCACACAATTGTGAAACTTCCACATCCACACAATTGTGAATACTGAAATGTGCAAAAAGTAGAAAGCCATCCGAACTGAAGCAAGACAGTGGTGTGAAACTAAAACCCCATACAGACAGAAATACGGAACCATACTCGTGATTCAAGATTTTGATTATGGTTCAGTTTTTCTGTGTTCATAGTGTTTATACATGATCTTTTGGTTTTCCTGATATCTGAAGTCTAGTGGTACACACTAGACCAGCATAATGGTGGACACAAAGTATTCTGACCTTCCTTAACAAGCACACTGTCCTATCCAAAAGCATGAATTCCTTCCAGTTCATCTTACACCTGACCGCATTTACAAACAAAAACAAACAAACAAACAAACAAAAAACCATATAATTTAATTTATCAATTTGTATAGCGCTTTTTACAATGGTACATTGTCTCAAAGCAGCTTTACAGAAATATCATTTTTACATTTACAAGCGACTTACTAATGAGAGCACATTCACACACCAATGGTAGCAGAGCTGCATGCAAGGTGCTAGCTTGCCATTGGGGGCAACTTAGGGTTCAGTGTCTTGCCCAAGGACACTTCGGCATGGGATCACCCGGGCCGGGATTCGAACCATCAACCCTACGATTAGTGGATTAGTGGACAACCTGCTCTACCAACTGAGCCACAGCCACCCTATGATTCCATGTTGACCCAAATAACTAAAATGTATGACATTTAAATCATTCTATTAAAGATAAATGAGGTAAACATGAAATGTAATGTCCTTTCACTTCTTCTGTAAGCTGCTCTGGATAATGCCATATATGTAAATTTGGTAAGAAACAAATGTGGGACAGGAATTTGTGATACACATACAGAGTTCACTCAGGAAAGAAGAGTGCAGAATACTGATACGACCAATACTGATACTTGTTTCCCCAAAGCTTTGCCAACATTAGGTCTTATTTATCAAGCAGGATACAAATGGAATTAATTCGTAAATCATTCATAGGAGCATTTAAACAAGAAATTTGGTATATGTGAAAACCGCAGAATTTTAGAGAAACATCCGTTTCCTACAGTACTTGTGCTCATGAGTATGTGTAAATGTTTTTTTTTTTTTTTTTTTACCAACATTCTCCATCAAACACCAACATTCTCAAACATCAACATTCTCCAGTAAACACCAATAGTTTCCAAGAAAAGCGTTCACCAAGATTATCTCTAGATTTGGACATTTTATTGGCATAGACGTGAGTCAAAATAGCTTCCATTGTTGCCTTTTCATTCACCGTTTAAACATTAATTTTTTTCCAGCCCTCTGTGTGCTTGACCTTTTATGGAGTTTTGTGGGCATCAGTAAATGCTTTATCAGGAACATCCTGGTGATCAACAGATGCACAAATACGAAGAAAATCGTTTTTCCCAAAACCTTTGTAAATCCGGGAGAAAATTTGAGCTTGATTTGCCTTACACAAACATTTACACACATCTTTATTAAAAGAATGATAAATGAGACTCATTGTCCTGCATATGGTCATTCCAATCATTCCACAGTTTGGCATCTATGGCAGGTGAAAGCTCTTCTGTTCAATATGGTTACAGTTTTTCTTATGATTTTTAAAAAATATTTATTTATTTCTTCACAATCGCTAGAACCCATTTCTCAATACTTAGGTCACTTTTTCTAAACTCTTCACACAGTTCTCCTAAACCACTTTCAGCTTGGCACAACGGTTAATTTCACACCCAAAATGCACTAAATCTAACAAATCCCTTCCACAACACCTAAAGAACACTAACAACTGGGAGCATTACACGATGTTTTTTTTTTTTTTTTTTTGCTAAATGTCTTTACAAAACAAGAATGACGCTCTCTACTGTTTAGAATTCACTGCAGTACATATTACAGGAATGAATCAGACATGATGCAATATGCTTCAATATGTTTAATGTCATTTTTTCCACAATTCCACAATACAAGTATTTGTATATACACCATCTACTGATACAGAAACAGTACAGTAGTCATCCTAGTCAACACTGTGTTCTGCACTTGGCCACACCTAACAGCAACATCGCATCTTATTTTATCTTGGGCAGTACATCTAGGAAAGAAACTTTTGTAGAGTTAATGTGGGGGTATAGCTAAGTGGTAGAGCATTTGACTGCAAGTCAAGAGGTCCTTGGTTCAAATCCATTTACCCCCTCTCTGGCCTTCTTCACTCTAATTTTAGGGCGGCTGTGGCTCAGTTGGTAGAGCGGGTTGTCCACTAATCCACTAACCGTGGGGTTGGCGGTTCGAATCCCGGTCCGGGTGATCCCATGCCGAAGTGTCCTTGGGCAAGACACTGAACCCTAAGTTGCCCCCAATGGCAAGCTAGCACCTTGCATGCAGCTCTGCTACCATTGGTGTGTGAGTGTGTCTCATTAGTAAGTCGCTTGTAAATGTAAAAATGATATTTCTGTAAAGCTGCTTTGAGACAATGTACCATTGTAAAAAGTGCTATACAAATTGATAAATTATTAATTAATTATACTGATATGTCCAGGCATTCAGTATTCTTTGCGTCAAGGACGGACATTTGATAATGTGGATGTTGTTCATACATCTTCAACCTCCATGAGGAGGTCTAATAATTGTGATAGTACTTTTTAAAAAAATTTTATTTGGAAGATATTTCAATATGATATACCCATGGGCGTAACCACACACTCTTTGGGGGGGGTCGTGACCCCCCAATGTTGAAGAAATACCAATCTGTCCCCCCCAATATACAGGAGAAAATATTTTCTATATGTTCC
>JAFFST010047979.1:326810-341323 GCA_022414735.1 Noturus placidus | reverse complement strand
AGCCTCAACTCTCTGCTGAAGGCTTACGTTCCCACACGTAATCTGCGATCGATTAGCGACCGACGTTTAGTAGTTCCTACTCAGCGTGGCACAAGGTCCCTTTCCAGAAGCTTCACACTAACTGTTCCTCAGTGGTGGAATGAACTTCCAACCTCAACCAGGACTGCAGATTCACTCACCATCTTCAAGAAACAGCTAAAGACCCACCTCTTTCGTCAACACCTAACCATCTCATAAAAAAAATAAAATTAAATTTAAAAAAATGCACTTACATCTCTACTCTGCGCACGTTGCTTCTTCTAGTACTCAACTAATAGATCTTGTATAGTAGCACTACTTGTATTGTTCCCTGCTTGATATCACTTTGCTTGTATCTCTCATTTGTAAGTCGCTTTGGATAAAAGCGTCTGCTAAGTGAATAAATGTAATGTAAATATAATGTAAATGTAGTCCATAGTGCAGGATGGGAAATGTAGTCACTGGTTTGCTGTGATATGACAACCATCAAATGTTTTAATGTGAAACTTGATAATGAAGGTATTAAACAGAAGTTAAACATTTGCAGGTCCCCTTACACCCCATATAAAATGGCCTGTGCCCTAACATACGCAACAATACCATTTGTGCATTTGGCCAGTCTGAAATTTCTGTAGTATTTATGAGTATAATGTTGAACATATTTCTTTTACTGACAATGTTTAACATACTGCATTAGCATTTAGGCTACAGTAGGCTAACCGAGTCTTCAGGATCCTTACGTAAGAGTGTAGAGGATGCAATGCACATTTTTATGACCTCCTTCAGCCAAAATAGCTGCAGTGTGCAGCAGAATAAACAATAAGTATGAAAGAGAGCAGTATGCAGGTAAAATTGCGTAATCCTGTATTAACAGCTGTATTAATGTTTGATTAAAGATGAAGTAAAAACACACATTCCTAACATTCTTGATCTAATTAAGTCCCTGTGTGTGTACATGTGTACATGTGTGTGTTTGTGAGTGTGAGATGCACTGCAGTGATGATTTTTTTTGCCTCTTTGATGTCTCTTGGGAGATTATGTTTTTTGACATCTGCGTCTCTGTTCGGTTCCAGGCAGAAACAGACTTTCTCTCAGTCTCTTTCCATCTGCTTTTTGCACATCATCACGCCACATTGCTCCATGCCTTTATTTGTGCATTTATCCATTTCCCTATCACGATATCCTTACACTTCTTGTTCAATCCACTGTGGGTGTCCTTCATCCTGCTGCATCTTAACCTTAAAAATCAGATCAGGCCAGCAAACACCAATATTCTCCAAAAAAAAATGAACGTTCTCCAACAAATGCATTCTTCAACAGCACCTAACACAACTAATATTTTACAGCACATACCCAACTAAAAATTGACCAACAAACAGCAACTTTCACCTTCAAACACTGATATGATGAACCAACATTTGCTATCAAACGCCATCATGCTCCAGCAAATCAACATTTTATAGCAAACATCAACATTGTCAACATTCACAAACAAACATCAGCATCAGCTTTTCTGAAAGACCATTTACTATCCAACTATCTAACATTCTCCAACAAAACCATTCTGTAATAAACACCCACATTCACTATCAAACACCATCATTCTTCAGAAAAACATTCTCCAACAAAACCATTCGACAATAAGCACCCACATTCACTATCAAACACCATCATTCTTCAGAAAAACATTCTGCAAGAAAAACATTCTCCAATAAATACCAAATGCACTATCAAGCGCCAATATTTGTTCAACAAAATAATTCTCCAATACATACTATCACGTTTTCCACGCAATGAAGGCTATGATGGACGCAAGTGCAGAAAATAGCTTTTAAAAAAGAGAGACAGGCAGACAAATGCAAAACATGACACAATAGCGAGGTCAAGAAACAGGCAATGGGTCAGGCGATTGGCAAACAGGCATAAAATGGGCAAGGCTAGAATCGAGAATGAGAAACAAGATCAAAGAACATGAAACAAAATGTGGAACAGGGTACATACGCTTGGTATGGTGATAACACTCAATACTTTGCAAAGTGTAAAGAGACACGAGGGATTTAAATGACAAACGTAAACGGGGTGAAACACAAGACAGCTGAGAACAATGCTAACACACCTATGGGAAACAACCAATGACAATACAGGGGCGGAGACAGGACATAAACCATAACAAAAGCACGTGTTGATAGTAAAATAAATCAATGTCACTGAAGACCGAAAAGTGTACATTCGCTAAGAGCTTGCGCATCGGGCTTGCGCTTCGAGAATGCGCAACGGGTTTCTGAGCACTCTGCACACTATAGCACTAGCTCGAGGGGAAATCGTGACACATACCAAATGGGCTAATAATGCATCTATATTTGTCCAACAAAATTATTCCTCAATAAATACCAACATTCACTGTCAAATGTCAACATACTCTAACAAAAACATTCTCCAGCAAATGCTGTCATTACACCCTAATATTAACCATCAGTCACAGTTTCCCCTGGTGGCTGTACACAGGTACTGCACCTTTGCTCTGCCGGAAGCGGAGTACATGACAATTCTCAACACGTGGACTGTGTTTACGTTTTTGTGTGTATCTCCACCCCAGGTTGCCGGTAGACTCCATGTCCCAGCAGCCACTGTTCACTAGTAGTCACATGTCTTCCTGCACCTGTTTCACATTGTGGTTAATGAGCACTGATGTGTGTGTGTGTATATATAGTCCTTGTTTTCATGTAGTCTTGGTCTTTTGTTGTTTAGACTCACGTCTGTGTGTCACGGTGTTTGTGGCTAGCCTGAGTGTTTGTTTCATACCACAGTGTTTATGTATATCAGTCTTTGTTTGGTTGTTTTGTTATGTTATATATTAAATCTTCAAAATCTGTGCTTGCATCCGTCTCAACTACCCGAACATGACACCATCAAACAGTGACATTCACCACCATCATCCTATAACCACTAGCACTTTCCAACAAAACATTACTCTGTGTTTATAACATTTATAATGCCCAATGCATGACTTGACAAGCCAAAACATCTTGGTTTTCTTGGAATATGGGACAATGTTGGTGATTGTTGAATGTTAGAGTTTGATAGAAAAGTTTGCTGTCTGCTAGAGAATGTTGTTGCTTGCCTGAGAATCTTGATACTTGATAGAACATGCTGGTGTTTGCTAGAGAAAGCTGCTGTTTGTTTTACAATTCCATTGTACACTTTTACCTTCAATCCCTTTAAAAAAAATAGAGCATTACGTATAAGTACAGCATAAAGCACCAATTTGCACCGTAACAAACCAAACCAAAAAGCTTGTGCTCTGTTTACTTTGTTTTATAGAGCAGCTATTCAAACATTAGTTTTTACTATCCTTTAGCATTTTGGAAAATAAATGTTGATAATATTTTAATATTCATGAAAATTTCAGAATTTTAATATGCGTGGGAATGAACAGGCTATATATAAACTTTTTTTTATAAATATATTATATAGCTAATATGTTCTTAACACTGATACATAAAATACATTATATTAGTGATTGTGACAGTTACAATTATTCTCTAGCAGTAGTCTGTACATTGTATAATATATTGTAATATGTCATATAATCCAATATTTTAATAGATATACCGTTATATATTATATTTTTTGTAAGGTTGCAGGTGTTAATTCAGCGATATGATGTAAATGCAGTACTGTAGTATTAATATATTGAGAATTTTGCGGTGAATAATTCCACATCAACAGATTATCAAGGTCCTACCTGTGTGTGAGGGGTTATTTAGTGTCTGTACCTCACACACTCACTTACATTATAATCAACGACCTTGGAGGCTTAGTGTGTGTGTGTGTGTGTGTGTGTGTGTGTGTGTGTGTGTGTGTGTGTGTGAAAGAGTGAGAGAGGGAGAGAGACAGAGAGAGATATGGGAAGATCCATGTGATAATCGATGGCCTTCATGAATAAAACAATGGCAAACTGGACAGACAGCAATGTGTGCGTGTGCGTGTGTGCATGTGTGTGATAAAGAGAAAAAATAAAAACAAAGCTGGCTTTTATCTCGCAGAACATCAGTCCATGATCACAGAAGCTTGCGCACACACACACACACACACACACACACACACACACCCACACACAGTGACACTTATTTCAGTTAGAAGCACTTAGTATAATGTTTCCACCCATCTTGTCTCATGTTTCACACTCTCCTGCTGCTCGCAATTAATTTCCCTTCAGCTCTGAATACACACAGACTCATGTGTCTGAATCAGGTGGGTTCTTTGTTCATAACCTCCTAAAGTTCTCTCATAGGACTCCACTACTACCAAGATCCCTTCCTACTGTAGCCAGAATCAAATAAAAACAGCTTTGCACCATGTTATATACACACCCTAATTCAGACCTACACGTGTATGCAAACTGCTCTGAGATTACCATACTCATAAAGTGAAAAGTAAAGATGCATTTACCAGTCCAAATATCCCAGTTACTCCACCAACGTCTAAACATCTACATCTTCTGACAATATTTACAGATGGGTGACAAATTCCAAGATTAACACCCCCCACCCACCCCCACCCCGGCATTCTCTATGCTCCCTGTCAATCACAGTGAAAATCGGGCGTCTGAGCTCATGTATGAGGAAGAGGGTGGATAGAGTAGGATAATACTCCTCTGAGGGGATTACACTGCATTACACTGTGATGCAGAATGAGCAACAATTCGAAAAGATGTCCTTAGTTCGCTTGGAGAAAGCACATATTAGCATTTGCCCTCATGTTAGTCTTTGTAGCTGTCATACAGTATAATAGAGAAGAGCTGGGTGGTAGGTGCAAATCGGTGGATGATCAAATTGGGAAGAACAAAGAGACAAGTGGGTCCACTTGTCCCTTTAGAGAGAATTCATTTGATTTGTATTGAAAATCAGTACAAAGTCCTTCTGACTGACCACCTTTATCTTATAACGATCTAAATCATTATGGCGGCTGTGGTTCCGGTGGTAGAGTGGGTTGTCCACTAATCATAGGGTTGGCGATTCGATTCCGGGCCCACATGACTCCACATACCAAAATGTCCTTGGGCAAGACACTGAACCCAAAGTTGCTCCCAATTGCAAGCTAGCGTTTGGAAGTATGGCAGCTCTGCTACCATAGGTAGAGTGTGTGAATGGGTGAATGAGACAGTGTGAAACCCTTCATAGAACCTCTAAGGTTAAATAAATAAAAAAAGAACACTATATACGTGCTGACCATTCCATGATGAAACGTTTCTATCCTAATGAAAGTGTTATTCCCCCCACATGGCATGAGAGCTCATTGAATGGTTTTGGTGAAGATGGAAATGATCTAAAACATATTCTAATCTTCACACATACCACAGATCAACCCAACTGACCACGAGCAATAGATTATGAAGATTCAGTGTAATCGTGAAATCTAATAACACATCGCTTATGGTTAGTGTTCAAATACATGTATATTTGGCAATTCTTGCAATCGATTAGAAATAAATAGAAATATATTAGAAATATATTTGTGTAAAGCTTGTAACAATCCAATCCAATCCCTTCACTCCTCTCTGAATGCCTGACTCGTTGCAAACAGTGTTTTAGCATCATCTACACCTGCTTTAACGAGTGTAAATATTTGTGCACGTTTGACCTCTGCGTTAACCTGCTGTTTCTAAGAATATGAAATATTCATCAGCTGTATGAATCATTCAGTGGGTGAATTATCTCATGAACTTGTCCCTGCTCTCACCTGATTTGCAGTGCCAAATCACCAAATGCACTACTGCACTTCATGAATAAAACAATGGCAAACATGACACACACGCAAAACATGTGTGTGTGTGTGTGTGTGTGTGTGTGTGTGTGTGTGTGTGTGTGTGTGTGTGTTACCATCTACTCGTTTCAAAATGAATACCACGGCATAGTACTGTAATGAATATTATACTGTTTAGCCAGCACTATTTGCTATGCTAGCTAAATCTTTTGTAGCTTCAAGCTAGCTTTCACTGTTACAGTGAGATCAGGCTACCTGAAGCTGTGTCCTAAACTGCACACCAGATAGTATGACAAAATATCAAACCACACAAAATATGCCTATAAGATGTCGTCTTGCTTCTTATCAGAGTGCTCATGCACATTAAGATATGGTGGGCATGATGGCATAGTGGTTGGCACGTTTGCCTCACACCTCTGAGGTTGTGTCCTGCGTGCAAAGAGTTTGCATGTACTCCCCACGCTTTGTAGGTGTCCTCTGTAGACTGATTGGCATTTCCAAATTGTCCATAGTGTATGAATTGTGCCCTGCAATGGATCGCAGCCATGTCCAGAGCTCTCTGCGATAGGCTCCCCTGTGATGCTGAGTAGGATAAGCGGTATGGAAAATAGATGGTTGTGCTAAATTGCCCAAAGGTGTGAATGAGTGTGTGAATGTCCAAGGAAGTCTTTTTATCCAAACAGAATACTATTTTAGATATGGCATTGATTCTGTTGGGTATGGCTGCTCAGAGGCAGACAGTTAAGCGTAGAGCCAAAGAGAGCAGTACTGAGAAAAGGGGTGGAGCAATGGAAAGGGCCACAGAGGGACGGAATCATTTGCATGGCTCTTTATAGTGAGAGAAATCCCTTTATCTTGCTACTAATTAACCACGCTGTCTTTCTCAGAATCACTCTGGGGTTTCACTTTCAATTAATATTTCATTCTGTAAATTCAATTTCATTTAATCTGATACTGTGAGTCATGTGATGCCGTTGTAAGCCACTTAAAAAAGTATTGACCTGCAGTGACAGTGAGAATGGGGATCAGCTTTGTGGTATTCCCCCAAGACAGATAATATTGCTTTCCGCTTCTTTACTTTAGCCATGGAGATAATAAAAAAATGTAATGGACGCTTATAGCCATTCATTACATAGTATGTGTTTCAAATAGACTTGCCTATGTAGCGTCTGACACTGTTTGACACTATGGGATCTATATCATAGGGCTAATGAACAGCTATAACATAAAAACCATTTTAATGCACTTGAATCACTTTCTTCTTTAGCCTACTTTTTGTAAGAGGCATGGGCCAATATTTAAAAATGAAATTATATGACAGAAGGGATTTAGATGAAAATCAGGTCCATAAGTATTGGACAGTGATAAAATCTTCACAATTTTGCCTCTGTACACCAACACAATGGATTTGAAATGAAGCAATCAAAATGGGATTAAAGTGTAGACTTTCATTTTTAATTCAAGGGGATTAACAAAAACTATTGCATTAACCATGTAGGAATTACATCCATTTTTTACAGAGTCCCTCCATTTTCACAGCTTGACAAATGACTGATTTGTGAAGGAGTGTATGAATATGTGTATGGTGTCTTGCAATGGACCAGTTTCCCATAAAGGATGCTTTCCCAACTTGTACTCAGTATTCCCAGGATTCCCTGGCTATGAATTTTCTGTGACCATGACCAGGTTAAAGTGATTACTCAAGATGAATGAATGTCGTGGCTTTGCCCAATACAGCCTACTGAATAGTGTAGACTGCCCCATTGTGCAACCATTTAGCATTTTAATGGAACAGATTGAAGCACCCAGATTTCTACTGTAAGGGTTTTCGGCGTGTAAAGATCCATCTGTTCATATCTAATGGGATATGATTAATGCTCTACAGAGGTTTGATAGTGAACTCTGGTTACCATGTGTGGAGTTTTTTCACATTCTTCCGGTGTCCGTATAGGTTTCTGGAATGGATATGCTAAATTGTGAAGGATCGGTTAATACACTGAATGAAAGAGTAAACCACAGTGGATGAAGGAACCTGATTAAATCTTGTAAAAAAAAAACAAAAAAAACAATATATCAAAATAACTTTTGCCAGAACATGTAAAGGCTCACACAGAGCTCTAATTTACATTTTTTTAAAAAGTGAGAAGGATAAAGTGGGATAAAACACTGCAATCCTGACCAGGATAAAGTGGTTACTGAAGATGAATTGAAGAGTGATGAAGAAGAATGAGCGTAGACATTTTCAATCTGTGCAGAGATGTAAAACATGTTTAAGGACATAGAAGACAGGTCTATATGTAATGAGGTAGTGTAGGGTGTGTGTAGGTATTTTGTGTATGTGTGCATTAAATTTGTTTTTATGTGCTTATACTTTTATATGTTTGTTTGCTTATGTGTATAATTTCTAATTGCGTTGCAAGCTGCATTTACACTTCAGCACTGAAAATATGATGAAGATTTCCCTAATGAATAATTGAATTAGGTGTAAGTTGCTCATATAAATAATTAATTGGAGCAAACAACAGAGAATGTGACACTCCCTTACTGAACAGCAAATTTTCCTTTCACATGCAGTGAACGTTTTTGGTATCTCCTTACAGCTTCCTGTTTAATCGAGGACAACATTATACATACATTCTATAAAAGAGGGTTAGTTATTTTACAAAATATTCAAAAATCTTTCAAAAAAACATAATTATCTCTAGTGGTATAGTAAGCTATCTATCTATCTATCTATCTATCTATCTATCTATCTGTCTGTCTGTCTGTCTCTCTGTCTGTCTGTCTATCTATCTATCCATCTGTCTATCAATCGGTCTGTCTGTCTGTCTATCTATCTATCTATTGTCTGGGAAATCTTTTCAGCAAAACGGTTAAAAAATGATTCTTCAGAGGCTTGGGCTCAAAAGACAGTCATTCAACAAAAGCAGAGTCGATCTGCAGATAGACTGAATTACAAATCCATTGAATATAATTCTAAAACACTGATTTCATTGACCAGATCCTTCCCTTTTTTTGCTTGGCCACACCTTGGCTTCATGCCACCATTGATTAAAAAGCCTAACTTAGGTATAATGGTGGCTTGGTACCTTAAGCCTATTCTTTTTAATAGAAATTCCATTCCATTACACATTTCCTCACAGGCAGGTTCCCACTAACACAGAAAAACAGAACAACACAGGCACTGAAGAGCTGTAGCACTGTAGCATTGAATATATAGCATAATTTTACCCATATACTTTTAGTTTTAGTGGATTAACTGATTATAAGTTGTTCTACTGATTATCACTCGTTTATTTTGCTTACTCATACACTGATACTCTTTAATATCTTATACTTTGCTTATACATGAATGAATATACTTTGATTGGTTATTGATTGATCAAAATATCCCATACTATCTATCTATCTATCTATCTATCTATCTATCTATCTATCTGTCTGTCTGTCTATCTGTCTATCTGTCTGTCTGTCTGTCAGCACGGCATATTTACAAAAATACCAGAACACTTATTCAATCAGCTAATCATGTAGCAGCAGGGCAGTTCATAAAATCATGCAGATGCAAGTCAAGACATTCTGTTATTGTTCACATCAATCAACAGAATGTGGAAAAATGGAGGTTCCACTCGTGTAAGTAAGAACAGGAATCTGAAGGTATAGGTTTATGGAAACAAAAGACCAGATGATGCCTTTCCAATCTTAAAACTGTTCAATTTTCAGTGAACTTGCGCCCACTGTAGCCTCAGATTCCTGTTCTTGGCTTACAGGACTGGAAGCTGCTGCTGCTGTTGTAGCCCATCTGCCCCGGGTTGATGTGTTGTGCTTTCTGAAATGCTTTTCTACTCACCATGGTTGTAAAGAGTGCTTATTAGAGTTGCCTAATTTCATCTGTCACACAAAACATTACCAGGTAGTCTTTCCAGGTAGAAACATTCCAAAATACAATATTTATGGATATACAAAACAACACTTGGAGTTTATGTGATCGCCTACAGTTGCAGTGCATGTTTATTAAAATCTGGTGTTCTGTACAGATATTTGCACAAGAAAGCACATAAATTAACGGTGTAGTTGAGAGAACATCACCTCTGCTGTGAAATTGGATTTTCTTTTCAGCTTTTTTTTTCTGCCACATGCCCACGCGAGCATGGCTTCTAGCAAGAAACAATATGGCGTACCGTATGTATGCTACACTCTGCAGTGTATGTATGTAATCTAAACAGCACATGGGCTACGTTTCACCCTGCAGCTCTACTACTGCAGCTCACACTCTCCTGTCTGTTAAAATAATAAGTTCCGGAAAGTTTTAACAGTCATATTGTGATATGTACTGGTAATGTGTGATCGTAATAAACTGCTGGCCAGTACATATATTTGAACATTATGTACAGCTTATGAAACCAGAAAACATGAAACAGAACGCATGAAAACACAGAACTGAGCGCTGTAAATCGAGCAGAGAAGCACTGCTTCTGGTGTTGAGTTCATTTGGGATGTTGAGTTCAAATTTTTGTAAAAAAATTTTTATCTGTACACTACACACGTTCTCCTACACACATGCTGAATAAAACAACCCAACAGCGCCCTCTGCTGTGTGTGCGTATGTAAGAGAGAGAGAGAGAGAGAGAGAGAGAGAGAGAGAGAGAGCACACGTCCAGTGATTTTCCCCCACACACATCCTGTACCTACACACATGCTGTGTGTTTGTTTGTGTGTGTGTGTGTGTGTGTGTGTGTGCAAACCTCCTGTGATTTAACTATACACACGCTGTATAAAACAACAAAACAGCACTCCTGTGTGTGTGTGTGTGTGTGTGTGTGTGTGTGTGTGTGTGTGTGTGTGTGTGTGTGTGTGAGAAGAATTGCTTATTTCTCATTTGCACTAAGTACAGTGGGCTTGTGACTATACTCAGCTTTAGACACTGACTGTAGACATGCTTATTAGACATGATCAAACACATACTGGACAATAAGGTTGAGATGATGCTGTAATGTGATGGTACATGAGACAGTGTGTCATGTTACAAGAGACAGTGTCTCATGGTACATGAGACAGTGTGTCATGTTAAAAGGCTTTGGCAATGTAAAGCCTTTTACCATGCCAATAAAGCTACTTGAATCTTGAATCAGTGGTGTACAATGGAGGAGTGACAGTGACATGAGCTATTCAATAAAAGAGTAAATACAAGTACAACAAAAAGTCCATAGTAAATCCGATTAGTAAATATATAAGCGTCCTCAAGTGGCAGTAATATAAAGTGTCGCAGTGCTAATTGAAGGACTACTAACTGTTAAGTAGTCTGATAGCTTGGAGATAAAAAACGTCCTTCAGTCTGATTGTCCATGATTGGATGCGACGGAAGCGTCTGCCAGATGGCGGTGTGGCAAACGGATAATGACCAGGCTGATGAGTGTAAACCCTAATTTCTCCATCTGAGGATTAATAAAGTATTATCTTATCTTATCTTATCTTAATGATATTGCAGGCCTTCCTCAGATAGTGTGTTTGTTAAATGTCCTGTAAGGCTGGGCGTTTGTCTCCAGTTGATGAGCAGATCCCTGCTTTGTCTGCAGTGATGAGCTCTGTTCTTCTCATCACTCACTGAAGAGCTTTATGTTTGGAGGAACAACAGATGCCTACAGTGATGCAACCAGTCAGCATGCCGCAGTAGAAGTTTGACATGATGTCAGAGGAAATGCTAAATCTCTTCAGCCTCCACTGAAAGTAAAGATGCCGATGGGCTGCTCTTATTTGTGTGTGTGTGTGTGTGTGTGTGTGTGTTTGTGTGTGTGTGTGTGTGTTTGTGTGTGTGTGTGTGTGTGTGTGTGCTGTTTTTGTGTGTTTTTAGTCCGCTGTGTTTATCCTTAAGCTACACTGCAAATATCAGCTCTCATTTTTGTACTTTTATGGTTATAAAGTTGAACAGGGATCATCCATATGGCCGTGTTTGAACTGCAAAGTCAGCGCGTCTCAGCTCTGTCTCAACGTGCCTTTTACAGGGTTTTGCTTCTCAATGTTCAGAGCTCGGGTTCACTTTACAAAACATGAAATTAGATGGACTGGTTATGTTAAATTACTTATAGGTGTAAATGTGCAAATGTTTGTGCACTGTGGCCTGTGCTCAACTACTGTCCCTTATAGTGTGTGCTCAGGGTTCCTGGGATAGGTCTGGATTGATCTGGATAAAGTGCTTACTGAAGATGAATGAATGAAGATTCTGTATTTGAATGAATTTGAATATTTAATTAGTTTATACTGTCATGTCATTCACATTAGATTTTGTGTTTTAGCCACATAAACGATAAAAGGCAAAACTTGATAGCTTGATAACGATGTTTCTTAAGAGACACCTTTTCTGTTCTTTTCTAAGTGGTATGGGTACGCAGCTTCAAATAACATGTGAAGGCAATTGCCTCAATTGCTTTCACAGTAACTCTGAGACATAAACAAAAAAGCAGATTTTCTTGGACTAGAGGTCCCCACAAGGTTAGATATCCTTGTAGGGAAATTTGATCCCCCACCAAGATATAAACACATGTCCCTTCACAAGAAGTAACAACACATAAACACACAGAGAGAGAGAGAGAGAGAGAGAGAGAGAGAGAGAGAGAGAGAGAGAGAGAGAGAGAGAGAGAGAGAGAGAGAGAGAGAGAGAGAGAGAGAGAGAGAGAGAGAGATAGACAGAGAGAGAGAGGGAGAGAGAGAGAGAGAGAGAGTGAGAGAGAGAAGCCAGAAAGAGTTTTCAAATGTGTCACAGCTGTGTTCACAACTGTACACATGGTAAATGATAAATGTGCCATGTTAAAGTCAATATTAATGAGTGTATGTAGTGTTGTTTATGTAGTGTTGGATGTAGTGTTGTGTGTGTGGTGTCGTATGTGGTGTTATGTGTAGTGTTCAATGTAGTGTTGTGTAGGTGGTGTTGTGTGTGGTGTTGTATGTGGTGTTGTATATGTTGTGTTGGATGTAGTGTTGTTTATGTAGTGTTATATGTGTAGTGTTGTGTATGTTGTGTTGGATGTAGTGTTGTGTATATAGCGTTATATGTAGTGTTGTGTATGTAGTGTTGTATGTAGTGTTGTGTATGTTGTGTTGGATGTAGTATTGTATGTGTAGTGTTGTATGTAGTGTTGTATGTGTGGTGTTGTGTATGTAGTGTTGTATGTAGTGTTGGATGTAGTGATGTATATGTAGTGTTGTATGTAGTGTTGTATGTGTAGTGTTGGATGTAGTGTTATATATGTAGTGTTGTATGTGTAGTGTTGGATGTAGTGTTGTATGTAGTGTTGTATGTGTAGTGCTGTGTATGTAGTGTTGTTTATGTTGTGTTGGATGTAGTATTGTATGTGTAGTGTTGTATGTAGTGTTGTATGTGTGGTGTTGTGTATGTAGTGTTGTATGTAGTGTTGGATGTAGTGATGTATATGTAGTGTTGTATGTAGTGTTGTATGTGTAGTGTTGGATGTAGTGTTGTATATGTAGTGTTGTATGTGTAGTGTTGGATGTAGTGTTGTATGTAGTGTTGTATGTGTAGTGCTGTGTATGTAGTGTTGTTTATGTTGTGTTGGATGTAGTGTTGTATATGTAGTGTTGGATGTGTAGTGTTGGATGTAGTGTTGTATATGTAGTGTTGTATGTAGTGTTGTATGTGTTGTGCTGTGTATGTAGTGTTGTTTATGTTGTGTTGGATGTAGTGTTTATGTTGTGTTGGATGTAGTGTTGTTTATGTAGTGTTGGATGTGTAGTGTTGTATGTGTAGTGTTGTGTATGTAGTGTTGTGTACGTTGTGTTAGATGTAGTGTTGTATGTACTATTGTGTGTAGTGTTGTATGTAGTGTTGGATGTAGTATTGTGTGTAGTGTTGTATGTGTAGTGTTGGATGTAGTGTTGTATGTGTAGTGTTGGATGTAGTGTTGTATGTAGTGTTGCATGTAGTGTTGTCTGTGTAGTGTTGTATGTAGTGTTGTTTATGTTGTGTTGGATGTAATGTTGTATGTAGTGTTGTGTATGTAGTGTTGTATGTAGTGTTGTATGTAGTGTTGTGTATGTAGTGTGGTATGTGTAGTGTTGTGTATGTAGTGTTGTATGTAGTATTGTGTGTAGTGTTGTGTATGTAGTATTGTATGTAGTGTTGTATATGTAGTGTTATATGTAGTGTTGTGTATGTATTACTGTATGTAGTGTTGTATGTATAGTGTTGTGTATGTATTGTTGTATGTAGTGTTGTGTATGTATTGTTGTATGTAGTGTTGTGTATGTATTGTTGTACGTAGTGTTGTGTATTCAGTGTCACGATTTCACTTTCCACTTAAGACATACCATATGATGGATTTCAAATTGTGTGCATCATTGTGAGAAATGTGTCAGGATTCTCAAGAGCATAGGCGCTTTTTCCTGAAATGTCTGTAAACAACTAAAAAGTAATTGATGAATTCCAAGCCTTGCTGCATGGTTACTGTTGCTAATGGTACGTTGCTGAAAAAGTGAATCTGGCTTCAATAAGTTAAGTGTTAAGTGGCTAGAACAAGGGGTTTTCAAGCCAAGTCAAGTCAAATCAAGTGTGTTATAACTGTCATTCCATTATTTAGCTTGTATTTCGCTTGGAACAACAAATTCTCCAGGACCATGGTGTAACATACAGTGCCTTGCGAAAGTATTCGGCCCCCTTGAACTGTTCGACCTTTTGCCACATTTCAGGCCTCAAACATAAAGATATAAAACTGTAA
>JAFFST010047979.1:299525-311856 GCA_022414735.1 Noturus placidus | reverse complement strand
TGCCCCCAATGGCAAGCTAGCACCTTGCATGCAGCTCTGCTACCATTGGTGTATGAGTGTGCTCTCATTAGTAAGTCGCTTGTAAATGTAAAAAAAATGATATTTCTGTAAAAGCTGCTTTGAGACAATGTACCATTGTAAAAAGCGCTATACAAATTGATAAATTATTATTATTTTGTGTGTTTAAAAAAAAACATTCTCAGTCAAAATGCTAATTTATAGTAAATGTTTTATCACCTGAACAGTAATGACGTCGAGTTAACTTACAGTGTTCATACATGTCCAGCTGGAGACAACACAACACAGTAGATGATATTTCAGTACAGGGAATTTTGACGGATTTGAACTCTTACAGTGCTGAAGTAACATTTATAGTGATGTGCTGAATTACAGCGTAACAGCAATGAACTTGTTTAATACAGGTAGAAATGTTCATAGTTTGAACAGCTTCATCTATTACTTTTGATCATGTCAGAATGTATCTCCCAAAATTCTGAAAGAACCAGTGATTTTGCTTTGCATTTTGCTTTTGTGTGTTGTGTCCTGTCAACATCAACCAGGGCTTATTTAAATGACATGCTGTCAAAATGACTCTGTTCATACAGTGCTCATGCTTCTTTATTTAGCACCAGCTAGTGAGAGAACAGCAAAAATCAGGTCTTGTAAATGTATTGTACTACGGGGCTTGGCTATGATGTGTGTCCATGTGAAACCAAAACAAAATTGTCAGCAGATAGGGGTTTTCCAATTCTCTTTATACAACGCTAGAGGAAAGCTTCACAGGTAACTGTTCATTCACCTGAAAACATTAATTCATTCATCTTCAGTCACTGCTTTATACTAGTGAGGGCTGGGATGAATCCGGAGTCTATCCTGGGAACAATATGGGTACACACCCTGAATGGGACATCAGCCTATCTCAGTGCACCACACAAAGGCATCACACCTGGCTGCAGTTTAGCATAGACAATCATTCCACCAGCTGGTTTTTGGGAGGTGCAAGCAAACCGGAGGACACGGAAGAAGCCCACACGGACACTGGAAGAGCATGCGAAACTCTGCAAAGACAGTAAACCAAACTCAGGATCATACCGGAGGTGTGAAGTGGTAACATTACCCACTCCACACTCATCTTATAACATAAAAAAAAAAAAAAAACATTACTTACAAAAAAAAAGTTTGTTCAGTGTCAAATGGCAACATATACATTCTTTGAGATCTAGAGCTGCCATCTTTATTTACTGTGCAGTTCAAGTTTGTCAGTTCAAAATGTAAAATATCATGTAGAAAAAGCCTGTTTTGTACTTTCTTCAGATGAAACCTTGGATTTTCAGTGACCACTGTATGGTCTCATGCGCAATGGGCCCAACGATATGATATTGGCTGTTGCTTCCATAAGCCCCAAAAGTCTCCATAGAGACTGGAGGGGATGCCCAGACCGAACCTCATCTTGCTCGATGTTGATAGGATTGGTCTACGCATGTTATGGATAGACATACCTTCATTGTATTCAAATCCCATATAACACCTTGAAAAGTCACTCTTGAGAAGCAACTTTCCCTGAGGTTCATCCTGAGCCCCAAGCTCCTCACAAGAGTGAGAACAACATCTTGATGTTGAATCGCCAACTCCCTGGACCTAGGATTTTCCAGTTGTTTCGGGTAGTTTAACACACAGATGACCTGGAGTCGCAAAGAAGCCATGCACTTTGTCGCAAAGGATCCATGCATTTTGTGATGGTGTGAGGGGATAAAGCTAGACTGAAACGAAGAACCAATATTGATACACATTGCCTCCAAATGCAAACCTCAGGAACTTCCTGTGACTGGGCAATGGAATACATGTCTTTTTTAGATCTATCGTCACAAAAAAGTCCTCAAACTGAGTCTGTGAAATGATATGTTTGAGGGCCAACCTCCTGAACCTGTATGCACGAAGAGCATGGTTCAGATGACGTAGATCTAAAATTGTCCGCATACACCGGATTTTCTGCAGACCAAGAAATAATGGCTGCAAAACCACAATCCCTCAGAGAAGAGTTACATGTTGCATGGCCCCTTTGTCCAAGAGAGATCTACTACCTGGGCTAACATCAGGCTCTGCCTTGTTCTGACTACTGTGGTGAAACGGGGGGTCGAGCTATGAACTGGACCTGGTACCCTTTTCTATGGAGGATAGAACCCATAGAGACACATTTGGCAGTAGTTTCCAGTAGTTTACATTAACATTCCACATTCCCGAGGGAAAGCATCAGATTTTCTTTGCCATGTG
Source organism: Noturus placidus (assembly GCA_022414735.1). NCBI lineage: Eukaryota > Metazoa > Chordata > Actinopteri > Siluriformes > Ictaluridae > Noturus > Noturus placidus. Next base: position 309,585 of record JAFFST010047979.1, on the reverse strand, counting down.
ACAGCTCGCGGAACAGAGAAACTGAAAACGTGGGACGACATTGGCTAGGGGAGCCCTACAGTAACACTGGGGGCTAGCTGCCGTAACAACCTCTTATCTCCTAATACCTCCCTCAGCGGCCCCTCATGACCACCTTTTTACCTTTTCAGTGTTGATAACCATTTTACATCAGTCCTACTAGCAGGATGCGACTGTGGCTGTCTGTTCACCCTGGCTTTATGCCCCTGGCTTTCTTCATCTTCTGTGCTACCCTCACAGTTCAGCCGTTCTGCCACACTGCCATTGTGTGCTGAGATCCACAAGCAAGACCCACTGGCACATAGGCTTTGCCAACCAATGCCAAAGTGGTCTTGCATAGCCTGGATGGCTAAATCGCCTCCCCTTATATTGCTGCTGCCACTGGTGAGAGGTGGGTTGCTTGCACTTCCTCCACCTTCAGCATAGCTTTACTGTTTATTCCCTTTGAATGGCTAAATAATCCCATGTTGCGGGATTATAAACACGGCTTTCCCCAGAAACATGACACTTCATGGTGCACTTCATGGTTTAAAAGAAAAAAGGAATTTGTAGCTCACGTCAACCTGCCCTCTCTGGCTCCCCCCTCTGGCTTCTTGGAGTCAGAGAGGGCAGGTTGACGTGAGGCACAAATTCCTTTTTTCTTTTAAACCCAGAAGCTATGGCATCGGAAAGAGAGAGTAGAGCAGCGCTCGTCTCCAATTCCCTCTCCAGGTCCATACGGGACCCCCAGGATCTGCAGGCCCAGAGTCCAGAGGTTCCGAAAGCCATCTTGCTTCAGCTGAGAAGCGAGCGAGCCAGAGGGAGCTGCACTGTAGCTCTTCACTCTCATACACTTCACACAGGAAGTGTCCCCACCTCCCCTTGTAAGAGAAATTAGTAACACTTACTGTCAAAAAGTGTTTAGGTGTGTTCACACGAACAGTCTGACATGCGATCTTTCACTGAAGATATTAAGGCTGACAGTGTGGTTCACAGGTGCTGTTTTTATAGTCATGCAACGGGCATAATTTTCATGTCACCTGACCAATCTCTCTCGAACAGGGACAGTAGAATCATTCCCAGTACTACATACCGGTGAGCACTGAATACACCTCAGCCCACTTCAAGCACTTTTATTAAATTTACCTGACTGCTTCAGCAGGACAGTTTTACTTGTTGTCTTCAGTCGCATGGACGGCTGTTGTCAGGGGCAGGGAAGGGTGGAATTAAAATAAAAATGTACCAATTACAACAGGAAATCATGAGTTTGACAAAGCAAAGTTGTTTAGAGACTTCTGAAGCAGCAAAACAAGTGGGTATCCCGAGGGTATATGATAATATTCATCCTTAAAAGTCGTTATATGCAAACAGCAATGGGGGAGTGTATGACCCCGAATCACCACTGTGTCATTATGTATCTTTCATCTCAAAACATAAAATAATTCCACAATTCCCCACTTTGGATGACCTTACAGTCATCCATTAAAGTAAGCTTAAACTTTCTGTACTATTTGGCAATACTATAAACACTGGACAGGTGATTATCCATCTACATATCCAATAATAAGGACAGGTCTTACTCTTCTATCCACTTGCCACATAAAGTAGAGTAATAATGTCCCATTAAATGTAGGCATTAGACCTAATAAGAGGAGTCAACATAACTGTAGTTTCTGTTCGCTGATCCTGTTTCAGGCAGGCAGCAATAGTGAATCATGACGCAAGAGGATGACAAGAAACACCATGAAGCACAGAATTTCACAGCCATATTTCCACTAGGAACCTAACAAGGCACTTAACCAATCACTGTTAACTTGAACCGACTCAGATCTACGGTAGGGTCGGACACATCTGTACAGCACTCAGGGCTTGCATTTTACTACACATTTGCATACACATGTTCAAGTTCAATTATAGCACCATGTGACACTGTGTCAGCAGCTGACTAAACAAACTAACATTGTGACTCAAACTGCATGTCTATGTACTATTCTAGACAGTTATGGAGTACTAACAAAAGCCAGTGTTATCTATCATGGTTAGTGTTTGAACTTTAAAACCTTGTAGCCTTCAAAGCTACCAAAAGATCTGTCTTGTGTATCAATTTTCTGGATCTTCTTAAAAACATTTGAATGGAAGGTCATGGTTTTTGATTTGAGTCTGAAAGGAAGAGACAGAGCTTGTCAGAGCGACAGAGAGAGGCAGAGAGGCACATGAAAATGCGAAACATTTTACCGTTTGAGTTGAAAACCAGATAGACAGGGTGTTTTTGGTTCTGATACATGCGATGCATACACAGATACACAAAGTATACAGGCTTGAATGTGAACAATGCTGCTTGTGTTGCACTGCTTCTGTATGAGCCCAGAAAGTCATGTACCAAGTATAAACCAGGCCTAGAAAACACATTCGGGTAATCAACCGGGTACATGTTTCAGAAGAAAATGTAAAAAAAAATTGGAGTTGAGAATACAATCCAAGGGAATACAATTAAAAATGTACAAAAACACAGTGGAATATTATTCAGCTCCACTTTGGGTAGAGCGCAAATGAGCTGCTGGTAAAACTAATTTTAGGTAATTGTGAACTCTGGTGAAGGATGGAGTGTTTGGGGTTAGCAGTGTGACCATTAATTATCCTTTGCTTAAAATCACCGTAAGCTGGGGTAGACTCAAGTACCCATGCTGAAATTGGTTAATCTGTGGCCTATGTACAAAGTCTGAAGATACTGTTGGAGCTAAAAAGTTGTACACTGGATTCAGATCAAGTATTCAGACCCCTTTACTTACTGCATATGTTATTGTGTTGTGGATTTGATTTAGCTGATTTGATGATCAATCTACACTTAATCGCCCATAACGATGAAGTAAAAAAACATTTTTAACAATTTATTTTAGCAAAAATTAATAAAAAAAATAAAAACCTGAAATTTCTTATTCATATACGTATTCAGACTCTTTGATGTGGTAGTATAAGTTATGGTCAGGTACATCCTGTTTGCTTAAGTTATCCTTGTGCTGTGTCTTTAACTCCATTGGTGTCCAGCTGTTGTAGTTTGATTTGATTGGGCATAGATTGGAAAGGCACACACAGTTTAAACTGAATTGTCAGAAGAAAAACCAAGCCATGAAGTCCAAGAACTGTCTGTGGATCTCCGCGATCAAAATTGTAGCAAGGCATAGATCAGGGCATGGATAAAGCTTGGCGCAGCCTTGAACCATCCTAAAGTTGGCTATCTGGGCATCATGGGAAGAAGGGTTAAGAATAAGAATAAGAATCTGACAACCATCTCTGCACATTCTAATCCTTGATCTGATATTGCTATATTATTATCTATAGGGTTAGTTATAATTTAATTTAATAGTCTGAATTTTTTGTCCAATATTTTTAATTTTGCCAGTGGAAAAAAAATCATGAAATTGTCACTACTATATAATGATTGTGTGCATGTTTCTGTGGTGGTTTTATTTCTAGTTAATTTTACTACAGTGTTAAATAAGAATCTAGGATTATTTTTGTTATCTTCAATTAAGGTGGAGCGATGGACTGATCTAGCAGCACTAAGAGATTTCCTATAGTTCAGGAGGCTCTCCTTCCAAGCTGTTTGAAATGCTACTAATTTGGTTTGATGCCATTTATGTTCTGATATTTGAGTGCACTCTGGACTGTTTTAAGGTGCTGGTGTGATCATTATACCAGGGTGCTAGCTTTTTCTCTCTAATTATTTTTCTTTTACATGGAGCTACCTTATCTAGCGTGTAGCGGAACGTTGACTCTGAGCATTTAGTTGCCTGATCAAGTTTTTTGGAATCAGACTGTCATCCAATCATAGCTGATATCGTTGGGAGTTTATTGATAAAACTCGGTGCAGTAGCTGACGTGAATGTACGTTTGACGCAGCAGCGTGGCAAGGTGCAAATATTATGATCCATACGCAATTTAAACAAGATGAGATAATGGTCTGAGATAGCTTCAGACTGCCGAAGTCTTACTCTATTTTCTGTATTTAATCCGTATGTTAATATCAGGTCAATAGTGTGACGGCCATTATGAGTGGATTCTTACATTACATTCTGATTGTCCCCTACTGAATCAAGATTAGATTCTCAGTAGGTTCGGGTTAGGGTTAAAGCTTTGTTTAGAGAAACAACCAGTTTTGAGATAAAATCTGCAAATTCACCAAGGAATTCAAAATATGGCCCCGGGGTTTGTAAATAATTAGCAGAATCGACTCGGTAGACTTATTTTTTCTGGCTACATATGTTATATTAGTATCAAGAACTTCAAAACAGTTGAATTTCTGATTAGGTTCTTGTGTGACGCTTCGATTGTCATTATAAATAAGGGCGAAACCTCCTCTTCAGAGGACTAGCTTGATTTAGTACAATGCACTCATTTGGTTTAATCCATATCTCTGTTAAACACATTATATTAAACTCCTGATCAGTGATGTTTTCATTAACAATAAGTGCTTTAGATATAAGAGATAATATTTAATAGTCCCAGCTTCAGATCCAAGGTGCTGGATGTTTTTCCCATCTGATTAAAGTATTAGCATACTGTGTTTGTGTGTGCTAGTAAAATGTATTTCTATCTTCACTAAGGATTAAAGAATTGGCACAACTATGTAATTGGAATTAGCATCTAAGGGGAGTTAATCACACCATGTTTTTGAGTTCGGCTGCCATTATATGCAAGTACACAGGAGTTTGACACACATTCATTACAAATCAGTCACTCTCAGTACACACAATTACAAGTGCACAATCTCAACAACACCACGATGTCAGTGAGCAGCTTGAGGGAAACAGTGTAACAATAGAGAACACACCTAGATAGTCAAACATACACACTCAGCGGGAGAGAGCTAGATTTGAAAAAAAAAAACAGCTGCTTCAGGTGTTTTTCGAAGGTCGGGAGATTATTAGAGTCTAGATTTGTACCCAAATCACAGTGTTTTTCACTGCAAAAGAGCTGCAAAATCATTTCCAACACTAAACAACTGCTAGTCTAGAGCTGAGGGGACCTGTTATATTATCACTGGATTTTAAAGATACCTGACCAGCATTGGATGGGATTTTTTGTTTTGGAAGGGCGGCTGTGGCTCAGTTGGTAGAGCGGGTTGTCCACTAATCCACTAATCGTAGGGTTGGTGGTTCGAATCCCGGCCCGGGTGATCCGAAGTGTCCTTGGGCAAGACACTGAACCCTAAGTTGCCCCCGATAGCAAGCTAGCACCTTGCATGCAGCTCTGCTACCATTGGTGTGTGAGTGTGCTCTCATTTGTAAGTCGCTTTGGATAAAAGTGTCTGCTAAATGAATAAATGTAAATGTAAATGGTAGTAAAGGAAAGATGCCAATGAATCAATGGAAATATACACTTTACTGGCAACTGCAGTGGACTAATTAAAAGCTACACTGCCTATACTAATGCTAACAAGCCTTCTTATATGCAGCTACATATTTACAATGAAAAAAAAACAATCAAAAACTAAGTGTATTCTAAAAGCTGAAGTAAAGCTTTTAGCTTTTGGTTGGTTACGATATTTGATATATAACGTTGCGTTAGCTATGGCGTAATTGTTTGGCTCCTACAAAACAGGGCACACCAGCAGGTGTAAGGGAAAGTGGATAGGTCTAATAAAGTGTTAATCCATGAATAATTCTGTTTTAAGAGATTAGACTCACTTAAGTACAACTTCAAATACAAAGAGTCTGTGTTCTTAATGTAAACTGTTCTCGAATGGCCCCTCTTTCCCAAACATACAGTAGTCTCAATCAGCCATGACATGCTTCGTGTCTGAAATGGCTTTGGTGTTGAGTTGTTCAGACTTGTGTTCAGACTCTCACACAGACTTCATGGTTACTAACATTGTATGACTCAGTAAGATAAGCTGATTACCAAGGTCCATTAATTTCTTTTGTCTGGAAACACCTGGCAAAACTTCAGCCAGTGATGTACATCATTTTGTCTTGTCCTTTACCTTATATAGTTATGTAGGTGCCAATATTGATGACACTTTATTCTACTTGTCCTCCCTGAACACATTCAGCATGTCCGAACAGCGCTGCAGACACAACTTATCCACAGCTGCTTTGCTGAAAAATAAGTGTTACTTACTTTGATTACATCATCATGGACAATTTGGGGGTGGCAGGGTTAGAAAAAATTCCAGTAATGTCAAGGACAATGCTTTAAGGGCTGTTCCTAAATTTTGCAGGTGTTTTATTAGAGACTTTAGCAGTTCAGCAGCACCCTAACTGCCCTTCTCGAAATCACTTAGAGTGACACTTACACCAGACAGAAATAACATTAAAACCACTTGCCTAATATTGTGTAGGTCCCCCTTGTGCTGCCAAAACTGCTCTGACCTGTCGAGGCATGGACTCGCTGTGTTATTTGGCACCAAGACATTAGCAGCAGATACTTCAAGTCCTGTAAGTTGTGAAGTGGGGCCACATAACAGTCCGGCCACAGATGTTTGGATCAGATTGAGATCTGGAGAATTTAGAGGCCAAGTCAACACTTTGAATTATTTGTCATGTTCCTCAAACCATTCCTGACCATTGAAAACCATTGCAATGTGTCAGGGTGCGTTATCCAGCTGAAAGTGGCCAATACCATTGCCATGAAGAGGTGTACTTGGTCTGCAACAATGTTTGTGTAGGTGGTACGTTTCAAAGTAATATCCATATGGACCCAAGGTTTCCCAGCAGAACATTGCCCAGAGCACATTGCCCACTTCCCATAATGCATCCTGGTGTCATCTCTTCACCAGGTAGGGTGCACATGCACCCGCGTGTCCACATGATGTAAAAGAAATCATGACCATTCAGACCAGACCACTTTCTTCCATTGCTCGAAGGACCAGTTCTGATGCTCACATGTCCATTGTAGGCACTTTCAGTGGTCAGCATGGACACTCTGACCGGTCTGGGGCTCCGCAACCCCATATGCAGCAAGCTGCAATGCACTATGTGTTCTAACACCTTTCAGAACATCATAGCAAGCAGGAACCTTTTCAGCAATTTGTGCTACAGTAGCTCTTTTCTTGGATTGGACCAGACAGGCTAGCCTTCACTCCCCACATGCATCAGTGAGCCTTGGGTGTCCATGAGTGTGTTGCTGGTTCACTGGTTGTCGTTCCTTGGACCACTTTTAACAGGTACTATCTACTGCCCTGCCATTTTGGAGATGCTCTGACCCAGTCGTCTAGCCATCACAATTTGGCCATTCCAATTTTTCCTGCTTCCGACACATCAACTTTGAGAACTGACTGTTCCACTCCTTGACAGGTGACATTGTAATGAGATAATCAATGTTACTCACGTCACTGGTCATTGGTGTTAATGTTAGTGCTGATTGGTGTACAATGGCATGACAAAGCTAACAAGGTGATTAGGGCTGTCAAAGCATCCTTCACCACTGCATCGATTCTCAAATGCCCTAAGACACAATGTAGGGAGCCTACAAAGTCTATTCAGAAAACCTATTGCATTGACGTGAGCACCGCCATTTTATGCGATGAGTGGCCAGTGAGAGAGAGAAAATTAGAGCAGAGGCGAGAGTTTTGCTGAAGAGTTAACTTTGGGTATATTACAACGGTTCAGTTTAGACCCGTGACATATTACAGAGCCACATTACGTTGTTTCTAAAAATCCGTTTGTCTTTAACGAGTCTGTTATAGAAGCCGACGAAACAGGTTTTCCTTCGTGTTTGTGTGTGTGGAGCGGGGAAATAGGCCTATAAGCACTTAATCCTGAAGCCCACCTCACCTCATCTTGACCATCACTATGTTGCAACACGATAGGTACCAACATACAACCACAAGTTGTACAGAGACTAAAAGCTTTGGGACTAGGATCCTGTTGCTCACTCAGTCTTCCTTAGTTAAGTGTTGAATAATTCCCCTACAAGGCGGTTGTACATTGCCTTCCGCTACATTCATTGCCCTTGTATTGTTGAACTGGATGTTTCTGAATGGGGGTGGGACTTGGCGCAGTCATGTTTTGCCTTCATTATGTTTTTGCTCCTTTTGTTTCTCCATGTATATCATTTGCCTGCCCCCCCCCCATCCTTCCCCTGTGGTTTTGCCTTTTATACTCACCCAGTTAGCATTTTGTCTTATAGCATGTGTCTCCACTAAGTCCATCTTAGACAGTGTGACTCAGAAATGCAGTTTTCATGATCCTAAATTTAAGGCTGAGCATCCATTTTTTTTGTAAGTATTAGCTTTGTGGATCCAATACAAAAAAAAAAAAAATCCCCACTACAACATGGCACAAAACATGTTTTGGTTGATTCACTATGCTTGGGGTAAGGGAGACATTGTGTACATTTCATTATTTGGGTCAGAAATTTATACAGTTATAGGAATGAGAAAGACATGCCCGAAGCTGTTTTGGATTCATTGGGGTTAGTTGCGCATTATCACACACTCGGCTCATGGGAACATCGGACATGCTTTCTCCACAGAGAAGATAAAACTCCCTGGGTGTCATTCCAGATTAGCAAAGGAACAGTAAGCACACTGTACATTACAAAATTCCAAAAACAGTGGTCACATGCTTTATCACCTTTCATTGCTTTTTAAATTTCATTTCCTGAATGGGTTGCCAATTGGAAAACATCGTGTTTCCTTTATCTTTGTTCCAATTTTCTCTTGGGACCTATTATTACCTTTTATAGTGAACACACACACGCACACACACACACAGACACTCAAGATGGGAAGCGTATGGAACATCACCCGTCGCCTACAGTGGTGCTTGAAAGCTTTTGAACCCTTTTCTAGAATTTTCTATATTTCTGAAAAATATGACCTAAACACATCATCAGATTTTCAAATTTCAAATCATTTTTGAGGTGAAAAAACATAACCTACGCAACAATCTACAAACAAAATGTGCAAATATGCACAATTACTTAATGCACAGTTACTTCATATTTGATTAATTAACAAAATTAGAAAAATATAAAATAGCAATTGTGGCATGTGCAAAAGTTTTGACACCCTCCAGTATTTAGAAACACCACCTCTGACAGATTTCCCAATATGCAAACACTTTTTGTTGCCATGTAAGGGTCTATCTATCCTTGTTTGAAGAATTTTCCTTGCAGAATGCTTCTAGTTCTGAAATATTAGGCGTTCTTTAATGCACAGCATGTTTAAGCTCTACCTACTTTTTCTAAATGATATATAAGTCAGGGGACCGGGAGGGCCATTGCACAAGCTTCCTGCATTTCCTGTAGTTCATGGTCGCTTTTCATCACTTGACTGTATGTGTCACATTTGTTTCAATGGAAAGGTTTCCACCTGATGAGTCTTCTATGCAGATCATGAATACTATGGAACTTTTCCACTGCATATTATGGCTTGATTTGACTCTGCTCTGATCGCTTTTTGGGGGTTTTCAAGTGTGGAAAGTACCTTGTACCTGGTATTTTTGTTAATACCACCTAGGTTGGTAGGGAATTCTCCTTATTCTTCCTTCTGTATTTAACCTGAATAAATGTGTCATTTAATAAAGACTTTGCGTATGGTAATGTTCTGTTTATTGAAAATTATACATCATTTATCTTATTACAGATAAAATTACAACAAAGGTTTCTGTCTTAGATTTTAACATCTTGCTTTTTAGCGATTTCCAAACAGGTGTTTATCGAAGGCACTCCTGTCGCAGCTGAATCTCACTTAGTCCTATCAAGCACTATGTAGGTTCATAAAACGGCAATATTTTCCATCCTTTATAGGGTACATGTTCGATGAACAGGAAAGGCGTTTGGAATACGGCCTGACCATGTATTCGTACAGGTCTTTGATAATACAACATTATTCCTGTGTGAACACGAGTGAAAGATGGAACCTACATGGAAGTGGCACTAAACTGCGGTGGTAAAGCAAGCACAGAAAAGTAAAGAGCTTTGACATCATAGCCTTCCTCTGCTTTGTACAGTGCCTTGCGAAAGTATTTGGCCCCCTTGAACTGTTTGATCTTTTGCCACATTTCAGGCCTCAAACATAAAGATATAAAACTGTAATTTTTTGTGAAGAATCAACAAC
>JAFFST010047979.1:284673-295252 GCA_022414735.1 Noturus placidus | reverse complement strand
TCCTTTTATGTTTCCTTGTAAATCATGTAAATCATCTGAGAAGATGTTATTCCACTCAGTGTATGGGATTCTTTATGGTTCTACAAAACAGTCAGGAGTCTTAAAATCAGTGTGTGAATCTTCACTTTGTATATTTATGTTATAAGGTGTGAAGATGATATTTTTTAACCGTATGATCAATGGTATGTCATATAAACTCAGCAAAAAAAGAAACGCCCCTTTTTCAAGGGACTGTATTTTAAAGATCATTTTGTAAAATCCAAATAAGCTTTACAGATCTTTATTGGAAAGGGTTTAAAAGTTTTTCATGCTTGTTCAATGAAGCATTAACAATTAATGCACATGCACCTGTGGAACAGTCCTTAAGAAACGAACAGTTTACAGGCAGTATGCACTTAAGGTCGCAGATACAATAACTTAGGGCACTAAAGAGACCTTTCTACTGACTCTGAAAAACACCAGAAGAAAGATGTCTAGTGTGCCTGCTCACCTGCGTGAACATGCCATAGACCTGCTGCAGGGAGGCATGAGGACTGCACATGTGGCCAGAGAATTAAACTCCAATGTCTGTAATCTAAAACGCCTAAGACAGTGCTTCAGGAAGACAGGAAGGACAGCTGATCCTCCTTGCAGTGGAACATTACATGTAACCGGGTGTCCCCCCCAGACGTGATTGAGAACCTGCAGATGCCTTGGTGGAAGAGTGGAGGAACATCTGACAGCAAGATCTGAAAAATCTGGTGCAGTCCATGAGGATGAAATGCACTGTAGTACTTACAGCAGCCACACCACATACTGACTGTAACTTTTAATCAAGGGTGTAACCATGGTATGGACTTGGGAGGTGGGGGGGTAGTCCAACAAACTCGGCGGGATATGCAAGTGAATGTAACGTTAATGGTCAAAAACCGGAACTGACGTTAGCCTAGCTTACTTCGTGGGTGTGCAAATATCACCAGTTAATTGACATTCTTAAGAACAATCCAACCCATGGTATGATGCCTTCTATACTAAGCTAAGGTTACCTACTATTTAGGTATCTAGTTACTTACTGTCTGAAAAAATCTCTAATGTTCTGCTGCACTTTTCTACACTTGGCTGCTGTCTCCATTTCTTACAGACTGAGCTGCAAAAATATATCAACAAACTTGTATTGAGTATGGGCACAACCAAGTGTTGGAGGGGACACACCTATTTTCCTTAACAAACGGAAATATATTAAAAAGTAATAGACATAAATAAATAGAATAGATGAAGAAAAGACAGATCTGTTGGCAGGGGTCATTAAAAGGGGACATATAGAAAATGTTTTGTATTGCATATTGGGGGGACAGATTGGTATTTCCTCAACATTGGAGGGGGTCACAACTGCCCCAAAGCATGCGTGGTTGCGCCCATGCTTTTAATATTGACACCCCCCCCCCTGCTTTGTTCAGGGACTCATTACTCCATTTCTGCTCCTCAAATGTCTGTAAAACCTGTTCAGTTCATGTCTCAGTTGTTGAATCTTTTTATGTTAATACAAATGCACATATTAAGATATTTGCTGGAAATAAAAGCAGTTGAATGTAAGTGAAAATTTTTTTTCTTTTTTTTCCCTGCATATATGTCATCATGTTTAGGAATGTGTTTATCCTGACATAGATAGATACTGTCAGATTCCCCCTGTCTGTATTGAAACATTTTGTAGAAATATACCAATAGAGTGGCATGGTGTTGTAGCAGGTAGCGTCACTGACTCTCAGCTCCAGCCTCACTGCTTGGTCTTGAGCTCAGGTTACTGTCTGTATGGAGTTTCACAATTTCTCCCATTGTCCTTGCTGCTTTCCTCCCACAACCCAAAAACATGCTGGTAGGTTGATTAGCTACGCTAAATTGCCTGTGAATTGAGATTGCATACAGCGCACTGTCATGGATTGGCATCCCATCTGTAATGTATTCCTACCTCATGCTCGGCATTACTTTTTTTTTTTTATTTATAATTTTTATTGATTCTTATACACTTTTCAGAGTACAACAAAATATATCAATACAGAATCAATATTTTAACCCAATAACAGCCCCTCCCACCCCGCCCAGGAATGTTTACATAAGATTCATTTATTTATGATTCATGTACATGTGATTCAATTACCGGTACATATGTTTCGTATTATTTTCATAAATCGATACAGAATATATATAAAGAAATAAAAAATTAAGACCCAATTCCTCCTCCCAGGCACTAATGGTTTTAACATTGTAAGAGTCGTCTTGAGACCAAATCGTTGCATATATCTGTGAAATAATGCCCCTCTTACGAGGATTCAGCTTGAACACCTCTTCCCATGTAGACTTTATAGGTAAGGAGGGAAACCCAGTGAATAGGGAGGAGACACAGTGCCTAATTTGAAAGAAACTGAAAAGGTGAGACGGAGGCAGGCTGAATGACGAGGATAATTCAGAAAAATTCACAAACACATCGTTAATGAAAAGATCCTCAAGGCGTTTCAGACCCTTCTGTTCCCAAAGAGAGAATGTGGAGTCTATAAAGGAGGGAGGAAACAGGTGGTTATTACATATAGGTGCCCCGATTGAGGCCGATGCTCGGCATTACTAATGAATGATTGGAATGTTCAGAAATTGTTAGTTTCAGCTATATATTGATAAAGTACCATCCCTTCTTTAGCTAGAAACTACTATTCAGATTCCCTCCCCTTCTGTTCATCAATGGTATGTTCCAGTTTCACAGAGGTGCCACCTTTGCTCCTGTCTAAAACTGTTTTTCCTCTGTCCTGTTTTTCATTCAAAGAGTGAACTTTTGTCTCTTAACTATCAGATGACTGCTGAGACTTGACATATTGTTCTTGTGTTATTAAATGTGTTTCCTTTCCCTAAAGTATTGAAAGTGCATGTTCCTCAATGTTATGTCTGTCTTCTTGAGTTTAAGGTCGAGTGTGTGAATTTCGTCCTAAACGAGCTACTCTGTCTAATTTATAATGGCTGTTTGGGGGTTATATTGTCTGAACATGTAGTGTGAGCTCACTAGCATTTTGGTGGGTGGAGAGGATTCTTGGACATCGGGAATAGCTATGAGACTCAAGCAATTCTTTAGAAAAAGGATTAGTGTTGTTTAATGTAACTAAAGAGCCATCCAGGAAAAGCAATTATTCATAGCAGATTATGTTTGATAAATAAAGTCTAATTGATTCTTGGTGTCCTGAGTTTGCTGTTTCAGCATGTTAAGCCATTCTAAGCTGTTTTCATATAGTTGGTTTGTATGTAGAATAATGTGTAGCCTATAATGATGGCTTTATGGCTGTTTCTTTTGGCAGTGTAGCACGTGTAGTGTATAGAGTGGAGTTATTTCTTTAAGTGGAATCACTCCCCTTAGCATTGAATGGTAATTACTGATTGGTAATTAGCCATGGGCATTGATATGTTTTTTTTATTATTGTGCTCTGGTTAATAAACAAGTATAATAATATAATAATAATAATAATAATAATAATAATAATAATAATAATAATCGTTAGCTGTTTCAATACATTTAAGCGATACTCAAGTATTTTTCTTAAGCTAATCTCTGTGTAATGGGTGAGCAGAAATAGAATATATCTTTAATATCTACTGATCTACTATCTATTCAAATAGACGTTTACAAGGAGAATGGTTGACTCTTTTCATGGTCACAATCTGGAATATTGTGATCAGTGTTCTGGGTGTTTTCTTAACAAGTTATTAACACATTTGATAGAAATGTTGATATTCCCGACTGTTTGGTCTAATTTTTTACAGAAACTGGACCTTTACGTTGTTATATAAAAAAATATCCATGATGATCTGCTAGAGAACTAAACTATTAAACTCAGCCATTAGCTAGCTTACGTTTGAGTCCATATTTCCCAGTTGCTTAGCAACATTTTTGCCCAAATTTTACCAGTTAAATGGAAGCAGTACTCTGATTCCCATTACCATGCCCAAACCACATTGGAACTGATATAAAATAATATTCGAACTCTAAATATCCTAACCCAATAATTGAAGCTCAATGTTTTATGCCATTAATGTTGCCCTCTTTCAGTATGGGAAGTTGTTAACAGATTCTGTGATGAACACATCAGGAGTACACTGAATAATTGTTCTAATAAAGTTTGTCATTTTTAAGGGATATTCTGTTAGAAGGCGGCTCGGCAGTAGACGCTGCTATTTCTGCGCTGCTATGTACATCACTAATTAATCCTCAGAGCATGGGAATTGGAGGAGGCTCCATCTTCACCATCATGAACAAAGATGGTATGTTTAATTACTGTTTTCAGTGCACCCACATTCACGTCACCTACTAGATTTGTAACGTAATCAGAGAAAAGGTGTGCGCTTTAAGTCTTGTTAAAGATAAATGCCTCATTCTCTCAGCTAACTGCTCAGAGTTGGACAAAGGGACTCAAGCAAGGGAAAGTGGAGGGCAAACAACTAAGTGTCACTCAACTGACATCAGTGTTTCCTGTGTCACTGACCTGCTACAAGAACTATTATTGTCTCTTTATGGCTCAACTTTTGAAAAGTTGAAAAATGTTAACAGCTGTTATTTTGCAGCTTTGTAAAAATATTTGTCTTGGCCCAAAACCAGCTGAAACCAGATATTACAACTTGAGTGTTACAACATACTGATGAGCTAGTATGAACAACATATATACAGCGGGGGAAATAAGTATTAGCGTCAACATTTTTTTCAGTAAATATATTTCTAATGAGGCAATTCACATAAAATCAGTATTAACTCAAGAAATCTGGAAATATAAAGAATTCACAACATTAAAGTCCATAAGTGAAGTTATATGTTATAAAGAGGATTAACACAGGAAGAAGTATAGAACACGCTAACTGAAATGTATTTAATACTTAGTGGAGAAGCCTTTGTTTGTAATGACAGATTCAATATGCTTCCTGTGTGAAGAAATTAATCAGCCGCAGTATTGTTACTATACTTTTACTCACCTCAAAAATGTTGTTTAACACATCTAGATGTAAATACAAGGGAAATGGAAACTGAGTATCTGATCTGTCGTCTCATATTCCTATTTTGATTTCAAACCCAAGTGTCTGCACTGTATAACAAAAACTAAAGAATCGGCTTTGTCGTTCCAATACTTTTGGACGGGAATCATTATGCCTGAGAAGTACTGTAGGGCATTTGAGCATAATAATAATAACAATAATAATAATAATAATAATAATAATAATAATAATAATAATAATGTAAATTCATTTCTTTTCTAGGTGATGTGAGAGTGATCAACTCAAGAGAAACGGTCCCTAAAAGTTTCCCACCAAACCTGCTGGACAAATGCCCCATTTCCATAACATTAGATCCACTGGGTAGGTCGATCTGCATTCATTTACTAATCTTATCATTTTACTTAGAGGTGTGACCATATACAGGTAATATACCCTCACCGTCCACTGCTCATTTATACAGTTTTCCAATCAGGCATTCATGTGGCAGCAATACAAACTCTAGAGACTGTTGTGTGTGAAAATCCAAGGAGATCAGCAGTTTCTTAAATACTCAAACCAGTCCATCTGGCACCAAGAACCAAGCCACAGTTAAAGTCATATGAAGTAGATCACATCCCCATTCTGATGCTTGATGTGAACATTAATTAAAACTCTTGATCTGTATCTGCATGATTTTATGCATTGTGCTGCTGCCATATGATTGGCTGATTCTATAACTGCATAAATGAGCAAGTGTATGTGTATATGTGTATGTGTATATGTGTTCCTAATAAAGTGGACAGTGAGTGTAAGTGATGGAAATGATATCTGATTATTCAATTTCAATTAAAAACAGTTGTATTGTTGACAGTGTGCTGTAGTAGTAGCATGTTATTTTAAACTGGCTACAAGATTGTTAAATTATAAATGACAGAAAGTAGGCGAGTATAACAAGTTTATATTAAAAAAAAAAAAAGTCAGATATATTAAACATTGTGAGATCAGTCGTTTTTAAAACCTCAAACCAGCCCATTGGGTACAAACATCCCTGCCACAGTTAAAGTCACAGAAATAACACTTTTTCTTCATTCTGATGTTGATGTGAACATTACCTGAAATGCTTGACCTGCATCTGATTTGTTTTGCACTGCGCTGCTGTCACCTGATTGGCTGATTAGATACCTGCATGAATTTGCAGTTGTACATGTGTTCCTAATAAAAAGGATGGTCAGTGTATTAGGCATTTAACAAACATCATTGTCACGGTCTTGCTCTAAAATGTAAATAGATCTCCTGGGCTGATTGACCAGAACACTGATAAAGCCTGCACTTGTACTTGTACTTGTATTTTTGTATTTTCACACGGATACCTGATACCCATAAGGCATTGTGTTTAAATCAACCTCATACAGCCACTGAAAGCCTAAATCTAAACCAAACATAGTATCTGATTGTGAAATAACACATTCCAGTCCAAAACCACAGAACCATACAAGGAACATTTTTTGCTTATTTATTTCGGAAATATTTTTATTCTATTCTATTCTAAATGCATAAATGTTTAGCGAGTAATGCAATGTCTGGATCGGATCCTCTCTCACTTCAGCTAATCAGAACACTCTACTGGACCTATATTAATATCTAATGGTGTGTGTGTGTGTGTGTGTGTGTGTGTGTGTGTGTGTGTGTGTGTGTGTGTGTGTAGGGGCACAGTGGATTGGGGTTCCAGGTGAGCTGCGTGGTTATCAATATGCTCACTACAAGTTTGGTAAACTACCTTGGGCTCGACTGTTCCAGCCCAGCATTAAACTGGCCAGAGAAGGCTTTCCTGTTTCAGAGTACCTCGGCAAACTTCTCAACAACCCAAGCATCACTAAACTGGTGCAGAGCACATCACTGTGGTACTGACACACACACACACACACACACACACGCACACGCACATTCAGATATATTCATAAATACAGACACAATACACACGTGGTTTCAGGCATCTGATGGATTCAGGCTTTCATAAATATATCATAAATATATACACACACACACACACACACACACACACACACACAGATTACCCTGTATTGTTTCTAGTTCTTCTAGTTTTTCTCCTCTTTCCTCTAATTCTACTTGTTGCTCCACTTTTCTGCTTGTCTTAGTTCCATCGTTACCCTTATTTCCTTATTTCCATGTCCACCGAACCACCTACCTTCTTCTACTTCCCTTCTAGTTTTGAGTTGCGCTGGTTTCTTGTACCTCTGTGTCTGGTCTGATTTGTTGAACCCTGCATGTCTGCCTGAAGAATGATGGCTTTTGATCATGTTAAATGGAAATAATAAAGCCATTTTATTATGAATGACATCCATCCATCTGTTTGACACGTGTTAGAAAACCACGTCAGCCTGGTACTGGACAACACATACATGTAGCTATCTAGCATTTAATCAGATGGCTGATCTGTAGTGAATTGTTGTGTGGTTTTTGTTTGTGTGTTGTTTTTGTAGTCAAGTATTTTGCCGTGAGGATAAAACCGTGATAGGTCCAGGCGATACACTAAGGTACCCAAAACTTGCTGAGACTCTGGAAATGATTGCGGAAAAGGGGCCCGATGCTTTTTATACAGGCAAAATCGCAGAAGACTTAATCCAAGATGTGAAAGCAGCAGGTACTTTACTGTGTGTGTGTGTGTGTGTGTGTGTGTGTGTGTGTGAGAGAGAGAGAGAGAGAGAGAGAGAAAGAGAGAGAGAGAGAAAGAGAGAGAGAGAGAGAGAGAGAAAGAGAGAGAAACTATGAATATGTTAGTGTTTGGTTAAACAAATTTAAATGGGTCATTTGACACCAAATAGAATATAAAGAAAGAATATGGCAAACATTGAAATGAATTCACTTCACTGTGTGTGGGGTGTGTGTTTCAGGTGGATCATTGTCATTAGAGGATCTAAGCTCTTTTAAGGTGAGAATCACTAGTGTGTAGCTCTATGTATTTTAGTGGACTTGTATTATATTGTTTGATGTGTGTTTATTATGTGTGTGTTCAGGTGAGGTTGGGTGAAGCATTATCGGTTCCGCTGGGCGATTTTACGATGCATTTCCCTCCTCCGCCATTTGGCGGCACTCTACTCAGCTTCATCCTCAATGTCATGCAGGGTTCGTGTAACTAAAATAACCAAAGAGGAGATCGAATAAAAATCGAATACAATTTAAGTACAAAAAAATGACACAGCTCATGTAGGACGTGTGTGTGTGTGTGTGTGTGTGTTTTGCAGGTTTTGGACTTTCTCCATCATCCGTGAAGAGTGAGGAGAGAAAACGGACACTTCATAGATACATAGAAACACTAAAGTTTGCAAACGGACAGAAGAAGGATATCAGAGACCCGCTGCACAGCCAGCACAGAGTAAGCACATTTGTATTAGATAGTAGATTGAGTGTGAGTGTGTGCAATGCTTCAGGTCATTGAAGAGTTTTAGGGAAGTACTGACACATATACACCTTGATACATCCACCAACACACCAACTTGTCGATGCATCTATGACCCAGTACACTCCCTGCCACACTAAAATACACTCAACTCGGCCTCATTATAAATTCCTGATTCGAATCTTTGCTCATTCCTGTTTGCTTGACTTTTTGTGTCTAGTTTAATGTGACTTGTGAATCCATTGTCTTCACTTGGGTTGATTATCACTTCCTGTAGAATCTTCACAACATCCTGCATGCTCAATTTAGAGGTGAACAGATCATGAATTCATTGAATTAGCAACACCACTGGGCAAGTGGAAGCTCCAGTGCTGCCCAGTCCCATCCATGTGTTTGGTTAACTAGGCTAAGTAAGGAATATTCGGATTATCTCTTTTTACCAGTGGACAAAAAAATGGAATTTCCACCTGTGTTGGGATGCCTGTGTTCAGCATTGAATTTATTCGTGATGTCACACTCCACAGTAGTATTTAGTGGCTCATATTAAAGTAGATAATCAGGGCTTTAAGAATTTTCAGTGTTTCACAAGTTGTTGTTGTTTTTTTACCTAACCTACTAGGTTTCAATATTATCCTTTAATTGTAGCGGTGTTTTGCTATCAAAAAAACTTTAGGTTGTACTGTCTGTTTTGTATCTGTGGAGAGGTGTGAATTATTTGTCCAACAGACAAATAAATAAATAAATAAATATATATATATATATATATATATATATTTTTAAAACTTTCCTACGGACCCCCTGCAATTACACCACTGACCACTAAGGGGGTTTGTACTCACTCACTCTCTCTCTCTTTCTCTCTCTCTCTCTCTCTCTCTCTCTCTCTCTCTCAACAAACACAACTTGTGTCTTTTACAGAGATAAACATCTGGGTTATGCATGCAGCTTCAGATGCTGGACGCGCATGAGAGGCGCTCCCATAGTGTTATGCTAAACGCAACGTCGAAGGGAACCAGAATCTCCCGTTCTAGGAAACTTTTGCAAAGCACCATGAATGTTACAAAGCATTGACAGCAGATACAAACTTAACCCTTCCATAAATGTTAAATAGATTTTCGCCTAACAAAAACTGTCCCCACATCAACAATTAAACATTTTCTTTGTTAAACTGCACATTTTAAAATTAGATTATGTGGAGCATTTGCCGTACAAGTTCCTGTGTATCAGCTGTTACTATACAAACAATAACGTATTAGAAGGGGTGCATTAGTATTAACTTATTGTTCTTGTTACAGCTGGAACTACTGTGTGAGCCATGCTGTTATACTAAAATAATGCACACCTGCTGACCAATCAGATTTGAGAATTCAACTAATGTATGTTGACCTAGTTAAGTGCATTAATACAGAGCAATGAACACAAGGTAGTCTATGATTTCTACACTTTATTTGGTCTTTTACTATCAGCCAGATCCTGCCTCGGCTGATGATTGTAGTGTAGCAAGGCTGTGTGATTTGGAACAAGTATTCAATAGAGAGTATCTTTATTTAAGTTGCTTAATTTGCTGTTCTTGACTGTCTGGTTGCTAATTTAGTCTCTTTTTGGCTTCTTATCTGTTCAGTTTGGGCCTTCATAACGTTCTGCTAGCTCATTTTGGTTGTTCGTCACTCACTTTGTTCGCTCATTTCCTGTTTCAGGCAGACCATCTGATGGATTCAGGCTTTGTTGATCACATCAGGTCGTTGATTAGCAACAGTGGTACACACCCAGAGTCTTACTACAATGTCACCCCCTCCACCGATGGATTTGGGACAACGCATGTTTCTGTTCTAGCTAGTGATGGCTCGGCCGTTTCTGTCACCAGCACCATCAATCACTTGTGAGTACTGCAGTTACACAGTGTGTGTATCAGATGCTAATATTTGGTAGGGTTTATTTAATTATGTTGGGGTTTTTCCTGTTTGTTCAGTTTTGGATCAAGTATCTATTCTCCTAAAACGGGGATCATACTGAACAACGAGCTGGTGGATTTCTGTGGAAGAGCTGACTCTGTCTCTGCAGGTAAACTGCTTTCTAGATGATAATAATAACAACAACAATAATAATAATAATAATAATAATAATAATTATTATTATTATTATTATTATTATTAATAATAATAATAATTATTATTATTATTATTA
>JAFFST010047979.1:272846-283295 GCA_022414735.1 Noturus placidus | reverse complement strand
CATTTACCCATTCACACACCAATGGTAGCAGAGCTGCGATGCAAGGTGCTAACTTGCCATCGGGGGCAACTTAGGGTTCAGTGTCATGCCCAAGGACACCCTACGATTGCATATAATACGATTACATATCTACTGTAAATTCAAAATCTTCAATCTTCGAAATTTTCCCATCTCGTAGCTCGAACCTCAGCTCGTTGGTCGAGCAGAAATTTGCCCCGTGTTCCATCTCGTAGGTCGAAAATCTCGTAGGTGGAGCTGCTCGTAGGTAGAGGTACCACTGTATCTTTAATTGAGACTTAGTACTAACTCGTTTAAAGTCACATCATGAGAGATAACTGATAAATGTTCTAGAATTGTTGTGATTTTTTTTTCTTTACACTTATTCTTTGTTAAATGTTTTTGTGTTCTTTGACCTTTTACACAGGCAATACTGAACAAACTGTGGCTTGGGATGAACCTGGAAGATGCCATCAAGGACAAAGTGGTTTTTGTCAACTCAAGTAATTCAGTGCTGTTAGAACGGGGGTTTAATGAGGTAGATATGATTTCAGAAAAAGTTCAAATTCCTACTGTTCCTCGGAACTATTATACATCAGATCTTAAAGCCACTACTCTGTTATTCACACCACTGCCTTTTAGAACTTGCACATACAGGATTGTACCTTATATTTGCACATTTTGAAAGTACATGAATCTGCGCTGATCGTAACCTCTATAACAGGCATAATGAAAGAGCACGGCCGCATCAGCGCTGATGGTAGGAAAAAAGGAAAAGCGTTTAAGCAAGGAATATGTTTGATTCTTCTCATACCACAGCAATTTGCCAAAAATTGAATTTCTTATTAACTGCAGAACAACATATCCATCCATCCATCTTCAACCGCTTACTCCTTTTCAGGGTCACGGGGGAACCTGGAGCCTATCCCAGGGGGCATTGGGCACAAGGCGGGGTACACCCTGGACAGGGTGCCAGTCCATCGCAGGGCACAATCACATACACAGCCACATTCATACATTACGGACAATTTAGACACGCCAATCAGCCTACCATGCATGTCTTTGGACATATCATAGTTTTTAATTATTTATAGTTCCTTTTAATACTGTGGAACGTCCACAAAACTATTTTCTTTTACCACTTATAAAAGCTATAAACATTGATTCACTCACCAGCCTCTTCTTTATGAAATGAATAAGATTGTTACAAAGCACTGACGCAGTGGAGACTCCTTAAATTAACGAGAGCCTGAAAATAAACCTGTTATTTGAATTACAGCCAGAAGAACTGTCAGAGTACTGTCATGAATCGACACGTTCTGAAAAATAAGATTCAAGCATCCGTTTAATCCTTGCTCGCTAACATCAGCTTATGTATGCGATGCGATACATCCGACAAAATGGCTGGTTTTTCAAATATGTCCATAATAAGGTACATATTTATTGAAAAAAAACTAAACAAACAAAAAACAGTATGCTGATTCTGCCTTCAGTATCGTGTGGATGCTGCCTAAAGATGCTGCCTTCCTAGGGAGCCAACTCCTGAATAGAATGCAGGACAAGTGACAATATTTTTACGTGTCTAGAATATCACATATTGAACATTAGTGACACTAGCTTAGACATTAGCGAACATTAGCTTAGTTGTAACTGACAGTTTCATTAAATTCCCATCAATAAGAAGGTCTGTTTTCATTTGTTAACATTACTGTTTTGTTTTTTTGTTTTTTGACAGTCGATGAAGAAAGCCATGCAGTCTTTCGGACATGTCGTAAACGATAACAGACTTTCCTTAAACGTTGTGAATGGCATAATGAAAGAGCACGGCTGCATCACCGCTGTCTCTGATAGTAGGAAAAAAGGACAAGCATCAGGCTACTGATCTCACTGAAGCAGATTCAACTCACATCTTCTTACAAATTTTTCATTTGATTGAAGAGAATCTAGAATATACCATGTCCATATTATACTGTGTGTGAGACTGTAAATCTCTGCCTATTCCTTATTCCTTATACTGGAGATTTTTATGTAATGTAGCACACTAATACAGGGAACTGAGTTTATATTTTACTGTAAAATAACGATGACTTTTTAAATGAATTTTCATTGACTCTTTACTATCGAGCTGTAACACACAAGACTCAAAAGAGATTTGAGGATCCATGTACTGGAGGATGATTCGTTGACAATCCAGTACAAAGTCCAAAAATCAAGGTTTTAAGGAGGGCATTTATCAAACATAATGAGTAAATCCAGGAGGTAAGGGTCAGAAGAGGAAAGGCAATCACTACTGTTTCAGATCGTACTCAAACTAAAAATTCTTAGTTAGAGTTTGCTTTAAGTATATATATATATATATATATATATATATATATATATATATATATATATATATATATACACACTGTGTAAACTAAAAATTCTTGCTACATAGTTTACTTTTGCTGGGAGGGAGGAATAATGTCCAGTACTCATGTCACACTAATATAGTAGGACAGTAACCCAAAAAAAAGAGATATTTGTGCATAGTATCTCGATTCACTGAGATGCCAGTTGTTGCCATAGGAACAACTGCCTATTTTATAAGACAAAATGATCACCCTGTACTGTAGTGGTGTTCTCGTTCAAAATAAAAAACCACTATGCCCTCTGAAGGCCAGCACAAAACGCAGGAATGTACCTTGGAGCTTCCTAAAGAATATTTCTCTTGGTATCAAACTCTGTTAAATTTTATATTGAGTTTTATACTTTAAATATATTCAGGCATTCTACAGGATTTTTCTGGCATGATCTTTAGGTGTGAGCCCCTAGAATTGTCACTACAATGTCCACTAGCGATGGTTGGCATTTAATGTTTCATCTTAATACATAGTTCATATTAATAGTGCACTACAGTACATGTGACTATGAGTTTCCCATTCTTAATACATTACTACCCTAGACATATGTGATCTGAAGCCGAGCTACTTCACAAAAAATAAAGCTAAATCAAGCAGCAGATTCTGTTCTGTTCACCTGAATTAACATACATTATTGATACAGGCCTGGATAGAAATGTATCATAGAGTAACAATTACACTACAAAAAAAAAAAAAAAAGCGATGAAAATCTCAAAACAAAGCATCACACAGAGCAGCAAATAAAACATACTGAGCCAAATTAGGAGATTGTGTCTCAAGTGAATGGAAATGTGACATCATTTAGACTATTTTTCATGTAGCCTTATTCTTATACTTATATAACTATAACTATAACTGTATAGTTTTTGTACTGGTTATAAAACTTCGTTACTGTATTAAAAAAATATGTGTGTGTGTATATATATATCAGGGTTTTTTTTTTGGCATCTAGCAGGACATATAGCCAAATGACAAATGTTCATTTTTACATTTGCCTAAATGTTAGCTTTCATTTTGTTTGTTTATAGTAGTCATGCAGTTATTGTTGTTTGCTGTCCCATGGAGTACATCAGTGTTAACTTAGACATAAAATAGCACTGACAACCCCACAAGACCATTAAAGCGGAGGTCTTCAACAGGGGGTCCGCGACCCCTAGGGGTCCGCGGAGATACTGCATGGGGGTCGCGAAAGTTTTGGTACCAGTTTGATATAACACAATTTCATACAATATATATAATTAGGGGGTCCCCGCTCAATCTCACCATCAGTTCTTGGCCTGGAAAACGTTGAAGACCCATTCATTAAAGAAAATAAGCATAATCAAAAATAAATAAATACATTTTAAAAAAGCAAAGAAAGAAAATAAGATATATTATATTGCACTAGTAATGAGCATTAAATTTTTTTAATGTGACTTTTTATTAGTCTTGTCTATATCTGCTATCATTCCAGTGGTATAAATGTGTGTGTGTGTGTGTGTGTATTGTGGAACAATGTATGGAATAATTTACAATCATATGTGTGGGTTTTTACACGTGTAATATAGTGACTACTTTTTGAATCCAAGATGTTTGGTGTATCACACTATCTGCTTATGCATACTTATACCAGGCCTATACTAAAAATCAAAGATATGATGAAAACTGAAAAAGAAGATTAAGGCTTTAATTTTAACTTAATTTGTTAAGTCACATACAAAGACGTTACAGTCTGAAATGTCACACCTATGACAGCATGAAACTCAATCAGGTCACTCCTTCAGCATGAAACTCTTTCAGGTCACGCGACAGTCTGATCAATTTAATATCACTAATACTATAAAATCTAAACAGATGTTAGGACATTTCATGGATAAATAGGAAACAAAACGAGGCTTGTCAGTATCCTGCAGCGTATCCTCCCTTTCGAGGGTCAGATTCAGCGTAGAGACGGGTTTCCTCTTGCAGGATCGCCTGAACCACAGCACCCGTTCTTGTCAACACCTCAGTCAGGTGATTTTTCTTAATAAGCCCATCAATTACAGCCTGCAAAGGGAGACAGAATTATCCAGACTGCATGTAATATTTACACATAGTACACAAGAAAGGAGGTAGTTTATCAAGACAATATAATGACCCGGTGTCCACATACTTTTAGTCATACAGTGTAGCACTCATTTAATCACACTAGTGTCTGACAGTAAGCACTTATAGAAATTATTCTGTGGCAATAATTGAAATTACCCTGTAATAAAATAGTAGTATTTAAGAGTTCATTCATTATGAATGAATTCTTATTCCTATTCGTAATACATTCTGCAGTATATACCTGGTGTCTTTGGTTTTTTTTTTCTTCAAATGGTTATTCTCACAATGTAAATTTACAGACAAAGAAATTACAGTTCTGCATAAGTGCTAGTAATTAATGGCTGTTTACACTCACCAGGTCAAAGTCTGACTCAAACATAGTGTAGTTTGGAGTGAGCTGATGATGAACTCTGGGATCAGAAATGGCTTTCTTCAGATCGTAGTTGAAGAATAATGAATTTAAAATGACCTAAAACACAATTCTGTTACTTCACCACAAATCAATTTCAATGAACTGCATACTTAATTGATGAATTAATTTATTTATTTTCTGCAGTGTCTTTCATCCCTCACTCCTTTCTTTCTTTCTTTCTTTCTTTCCTTAAAAAACTTTAAAACAACTTACCTCAGAAACTGATGTTGTGATTTGTGTCCCTCCTGAGCCACCAACCACCAGTTTAACATTATTATTTTTGTCAAACAGGATAGCAGGACACATAGACGACATGGGACGCTTTTCTAGAAATAGAAAATCATGTGTAACATCACAGAAAGTAAATTGTAACAGTTCTTTTTTTTTTGTTCCGGTTAGGTACACCGAAGTACTACATACACTATACATGTAACACATTAAAAGTAAGATATCCATCCATCCATCCATCCATCCATCCATCTTCAACCGCTTACTCCTTTTCAGGGTCACGGGGGAACCTGGAGCCTATCCCAGGAGGCATCAGGCACAAGGCGGGGTACACCCTGGACAGGGTGTCAGTCCATCGCAGGGCACAATCACATACACTCTCACACACACATTCATACACTACGGACACTTTAGACACGCCAATCAGCCTAACATGCATGTCTTTGGACTGGGGGAGGAAACCATATCACCAAATGTAAATTGAACAAGGTTGCCCATTGCTCCGAAAATCTTAAGAAGAAAGTTTACTAACGTGGTATGATGAAGTTATTAGGTGAAGGTGGAACGCCGTATCCATTAATTATCAGAGGAGAACTGAAATCATCCATCTGATTATTCAACAACACGCCTGTAGATGAGGACATGACCTTGGAGCCAAAACTATGGAAAAAAGGACATCATTATTACAAATTTTTTTAAAAACATAAGAATAAGAACATAGAACCAAATGTTCTATCTTTAAAGATAGTTTATCTAGCTAGATTAATGGAGAGATAGATTTCTGACCACTTACTAATGATTAATGGTGCTGGTGGCAGCGACTGCACTTCCGTCTGCATCCACTACAGAAATATGAGATGTTCCATGATTTTCCGGAAGAAAATATTCGGGTTCGTAATAACTCTCGTTATGTGTCGTGTTATCTGTGATTTTCTGCCGGATTGAATCAGCAAAACTTTTAGATGTGATGTTCTGGATAAACTGGGGAAGAAATGACATGAAGCAATATATTAAACATATGAATATAACATTACACTTAACAATATAGGTTCAAGACAATCTGAGGCAGCTACACAGAACTCGTTCGATACACTTTTACTCTTGGTGCCACCTTCTGTTCATTATTTAGCAGTTTCCAGGGTGTCTCTAGTTTTTAAGCAATAAAACTGTAACAATTATTTACTGTAATAGAATTATATTCTCTTTATTGTAGTTACACACACACACAAGGCATTTTCTAGTGTTGCTGTAGTTCTAAGACTAACTTACATCAGTGATGTTGAGAAATTTGGGGTCTCCCAGAAAACTGCGTTTAGCATATGCAAATTTGAAAGCCTCCACTATACGATGATATGTTAGAATTTTCTTCTGAGTGCTGGAAACGCTGTCTGCTGTGAAGTTATAACCTGCAGAGGGGAAGAAATTGTGATCAACACACCCAAACACTGATCTAGAGGTGTGAATCGGGACTGGAATCCTGTTGAATCCAACTAAAAGGTACTTTCATGCAGATGCACATGGTCATACACCGGTGCACAGGACCGTCAGATAGTCATTACTGATTTGTTGTTATATATTGGTTAAGAGTGAGGGCGTGCGGTGGCTTAGTGGTTAGCATGTTTGGCTCAGGGTTTGGGCTTCGATATACATTTTCACGCTTGTCAGAGATTTCTCAAGATTCTCAGAATTTTTTGATGATATTATGTTCTGTAGTTGATGAGATATTCATAGTTTCGCAGTTTTACATTGAGGAACATTATTCTGAAATTGTTTCACCAATTGTAGACGCAGTTTTCACAGATTGGTGAACCTCTGCCCATCTCTACTTCTGAGAGACTCAGCCTCTCTAAGATACTCTTTTTATCCCTGATCTCTTCCAAATTAACCTCCAGCTGTGTCTTTTCAGTAACACTCACGTTTCCAGCCTTTTGTTGACCCGTCCCAACTTTTCTGAGATCTATTGCTACCAACTCAAAATGACCTTATTTTCTTTCTGAAAATGGTACATTTATTCAGTTTAAACATTTCATACGTTTTCTATTGTGTTCTATTGTGAATAACATATGGGTTTTTGAGATTTGCAAATCGTTGCATTCTGTTTTTATTTACATTTGTTTACATTTTACACGGCGTCCCAACGTTTTTGGAATTGGGTTTGTAATACATTCGTATATTTGATAGTCAGTAGAGCCTATGCGTTCAATTATTTTGTGTTTGTTTTCATTATGAGTAAAAGTTAACATGTTTATGTTTAACTCAAGTGGTTGCTTTTGCCAGAGAGATGTGTTCTCACCGTTCAGTATGTTGAGGATGAGGGAGAGAATGGGGCCACTGGATGGAGCGTTTGGCACAAACATTGTAAATTCACCTATTGATACTTTCAGAGGATTTTCATCCAACAGTGCAGTGTAATTCATTAAATCTTCCAAAGTTATAATGCCACCTAAAACACACACACACACACACACACACACAAGACATCAGACAAATTTCTCGATTTATAAATTTCGAAAAAGCACATGGGTGACAAATGAAAGGACAAATCAGTGTTCCATGTTACAGATTTTTACAGAAATGTCACGTATCGTGACATACGGAGATAGGGACGGATGCAAGTGCAGTTAGGACAGTTTTATTTAAGAGAGACACAGGCAGGTAAATCCACAAACGTAATCCATAAACGTAATCCAGGTACATACAAAGGTCAGGCGATCGGCAAAGAGACATAAATGGGTAAGGCAGGAGTCGAGGTCACGGAAAATAGGGTTGTTATACAAAACCTGAAACATGAACAATAGCGAGGAACTGGGAGCGGAGAAACCAGCATGAACTAAGCAGACGAGACAAAATGAAACTTGTAACATGAAACATGAACTATGACTGTGACTATGGTTATCTATCGTATCTACTTTACTATCTAATCATTTACTGTATACCTTAATATTCCGCGTTGTGTGCCGGGAGGCGCGTGGTATATATACAAATATAATCATATACAAATATCATATGCTGATGGCTGACACCAATATAAACACACGGAAAACAACAGCCAATGACAGAACTGGGAGGAGACATAATAGAAACATAAACAAACACATGTGTCGAAAGGTCACGATCGTCAACAAAGGAAAAGCAGGTGCACACACACCTCACATGCTCCACAGCGTGCAGCTGAAAGGGGAAGTCGTGACAAGAAAGAAACTCACCTGCATTCCTAATGTCTCTGATGAGGTTTTCTGCCATCGTTCCATTGTAAAAAGCATCTGCCCCTCTCTCTGCAATCTGCTGATACGTATCCGCCAGTTTCAGGAAGGTGATTGTGTCATTTTCCTTTAAGATATCTCCATTTTTGTTACAGAACACGGAACTGAAACACAAAGCCCAGAACTGTAACGCAAAGCACATAATAATAATACTAAACACAGAACCGAAAATAAAACAAATAGACAGAACTGGGCCCCAAGACAAAGAACTGAACACAGGACTGAAACAAGAAGTGTAAAACTGAAGCAAAAGAATGAAATTGAAACACGAAACACAAATGAAAACATGGAACTGTTACAGAAAACAGTAATGAGAAACAAAAAGATTTCTGAAGACCTCAGAAAAAGAGTTGTTGATGTTCATCAGGCTGGAAAAGTTTACAAAACCAACTCTAAAGAGTTTGGACTCCACCAATCCACAGACAGGAAATGTGTACAAATGGAGGAAATTCAAGACCATTGTAACCCTCCTGAGGAGTGGTCGACCAACAAAGATCACTCCAAGTACAAGATGTGTAATTTACATTTACATTTACATTTATTCATTTAGCAGACGCTTTTATCCAATGCGACTTACAAATGAGAGATACAAGCAAAGTGATATCAAGCAGAGAACAATACAAGTAGTGGTACTATACAAGATCTATTAATTGTGTACTAGATGAAGCAAAGTGCGCAGAGTAGAGGTGTAAGTAAAAAATTTTTTTTTATGAGTTGGTTAGGTGTTGACGGAAGAGGTGGGTCTTTAGCTGTTTCTTGAAGATAGTGAGTGAATCTGCGGTCCGGATTGAGGTTGGAAGTTCATTCCACCACTGATGAACAGTTAGTGTGAAGGTTCTGGAAAGGGACCTTGTGCCACGCTGAGTAGGAACTATTAAACGTCGGTCGCTAATCGATCGCAGATTGCGTGAGGGAACATAAGCCTTCAAGAGAGAGTTGAGGTAGGAGGGTGCTGTTCCAGACAAGGTCTTGTACGTGAGCATCAAGGCCTTGAATTTGATGCGGGCGTCTACAGGAAGCCAGTGGAGGGAGATGAAGAGGGGTGTGACATGGGTTCTCTTCGGTTGGTTGAAGACCAGGCGTGCTGCAGCATTCTGAATCATCTGCAGTGGTCTGATAGAGCTGGCTGGGAGGCCCGAAAGTAGAGAGTTACAGTAGTCCAGTTTTGAGACAACAAGAGCCTGGACTAGTATCTGTGTGGCCTGTTCAGTGAGGTAGGGTCGGATTTTCTTGATGTTGAACAGGATGAATCTACAGGACCGAGCAGTTGCTGAGATGTGGTCTGTAAAGGTCAAGCTGTCATCAAGAGTCACTCCAAGGTTCCTGGCCGTCCTGGTTGGTTTGAGTGTGGTTGCGCCGAACTGTACAGTGAGGTTGTGGTTGATTGCGGGACAGGCTGGGATGACGAGAAACTCAGATTTTGGCAGATTGAGTTTAAGGTGGTGTTCCCTCATCCAGGCTGAGATGTCGGACAGACAAGCAGAGATGCATGCAGAGACAGATGGATAATGAGGCTAGAAGGACAAATAGAGCTGGGTGTCATCAGCATAGCAATGATATGAGAAGCCATGAGACTCAAACACCTGCCCTAGAGATGTCGTGTAGATAGAAAAGAGAAATGGACCCAGAACTGACCCCTGTGGAACGCCAGTGGCGAGTTGCTGGATTTCAGAAATACCTCCCATCCATGATACTTTGAAAGATCTGTCAGAGAGATAGGATTCCACCCAGCACAGAACCATTCCAGTGATGCCCAGGCTGGAGAGAGTTGACAGAAGAATCTGATGGTTCACAGTGTCAAAAGCAGCAGAGAGGTCAAGCAGGATGAGGACAGATGACCTAGAGGTTGCTCTTGCAAGTCGTAAGCTTCAGTGACGGAAAGCAGAGCAGTCTCCGTAGAGTGATTGCTCTTGAAGCCAGACTGCTTGGTGTCCAGGAGATTGTTCTGCATGAGAAAATTAGAGAGTTGATTAAAAACAGCTTTTTCAAGAGTTTTGGAAAGAAAAGGGAGGAGGGAAACAGGTCTGTAGTTGTCAACTACAGCAGGGTCAAGTGATGGTTTTTTAAGCAGTGGGGTAACCCG
>JAFFST010047979.1:261379-272676 GCA_022414735.1 Noturus placidus | reverse complement strand
GAAAAGAAAGTGGCAAAGTCATCTGCAGTGAGAGAGGTAGGGGAAGGGGGAGGAGGAGGACAGAGAAGAGAGGAAAAGGTTTTGAAAAGAGTGCGGGTGTTGGGAGAACTACCAATCTTCTCTTGGTAGTATGTGGCTTTAGCAGTGGAGATGCTGTTGGAAAAAGAAGAGAGGAGTGTCTGGGGTTAGGTCGGTTGGGTTGTTAGATTTGCGCCATTTCCTTTCAGATGCTCTTAGTTTGGCCCGGCTGTTACGCAGAGCTTCTGAGAGCCAAGGGCTAGAGGGTAATAGTCCATGTGGTTACATATTAACTCAGGGTAGCTACTAAGCAACTAAAGGCCTCTCTCATATTGACTAAAGTTAATGTTCATGACTCCTCCATCAGGAAAACACTGAACAACAATGGTGTGCATGCAAGTAGAAAGTCACTGCTCTCCAAAAAAAACTGAGACACAAAACATCGAACTGAGACACAAACCACGGACCTGAGACACAAACCACGGACCTGAGGCACAAAACATGGACCTGAGACATAAAGCACAGAACTGAGACACAAAACATTGACCTGAGACACAAAACACGGACCTGAGATACAAACCACGGACCTGAGACACAAAACATGGAACTGAGACACAAACCACGGACCTGAGACACAAAACACGGAACTGAGGCACAAAACACGGAACTGAGACACAAACCACGGAACTGAGACACAAAACACGGAACTGAGACACAAACCACGGAACTGAGACACAAAACACGGAACTGAGACACAAACCACGGAACTGAGACACAAAACATGGACCTGAGACACAAAGCACAGAACTGAGGCACAAAAAATGGAACTGAGACATAAACCACGGAACTGAGACACAAAACATGGAACTGAGACACAAACCACGGACCTGAGACACAAACCACGGAACTGAGACACAAAACATGGACCTGAGACACAAAACATGGAACTCAGACACAAACCACGGACCTGAGACACAAAACACGGAACTGAGACACAAACCACGGAACTGAGACACAAACCACGGAACTGAGACACAAAACACGGAACTGAGACACAAAACACGGAACTTAGACACAAAACACGGAATGGAGACACAAACCACAGAACTGAGACACAAAACATGGACCTGAGACACAAACCACGGACCTGAGACACAAAACACTGAACTGAGGCACAAAAAATGGAACTGAGACATAAAGCACAGAACTGAGACACAAAACATTGACCTGAGACACAAAACACGGACCTGAGATACAAACCACGGACCTGAGACACAAAACACGGAACTGAGACACAAACCACGGAACTGAGACACAAAACACGGAACTGAGGCACAAAACACGGAACTGAGACACAAACCACGGAACTGAGACACAAACCACGGAACTGAGACACAAAACATGGACCTGAGACACAAACCACGGACCTGAGACAGAAAACATGAACCTGAGACACAAACCACGGAACTGAGACACAAAATATGGAACTGGACACAAAAGACAGAACTGAGACACAAAACACGGACCTGAGACACAAACCACGGACCTGAGACTCAAAACACGGACCTGAGACTCAATCTATCTGGTGAACATCAGTAGATATTTACCATAAAGCTTTGTCCGCGAGGATAGTATTTCTGCTGCTGTTAATGGCTCCAGCGAGAGCTTTACCCACAGGAAATCCGTTCTTTGCAAGTTTGATGCTTGGTGTAAACAGTTCTTTCCAGGCCAGCTTGCCATGACGCTGATGAGCCAGCTCATATCCTCGAATTTCTCCAGGAACAGCGATGGAAAGGCCGCCTGAAAACAAAGCAACTTTAACAGAAACCTTTCAAAATATTCACATTAAGAATCTTTTACATCTAT
Source organism: Noturus placidus (assembly GCA_022414735.1). Lineage (NCBI taxonomy): Eukaryota > Metazoa > Chordata > Actinopteri > Siluriformes > Ictaluridae > Noturus > Noturus placidus. The sequence goes on along the minus strand of JAFFST010047979.1, from coordinate 270,792 downwards.
TATTATTATTATTATTATTATTATTATTATTATTATTATTATTATTATCCCCGCAGTACACAATTCCAATCCCCAACCCGTCCCCCACACTTTCTATTAAACTTGCTACACGGCCTGTCTGTAGTTTGGATCGCCTCCCTGATCCTGAAGACTGGATCCTGCACTATGTAACTAGTTTATGAGTACCTTTCTGAGAAAGATCAGTGCTGTTCCCGAACATGTCCCGAGAGGAGTTAGAGGGTGCTCTTTCACGCGAGTTAATTGTTTCCACTCGTCCTATTAAAAAGAAAAATCAGAAAGTCGTTAAAATGTTCAATATAAGAAAGGATGATATATGTGTGCTATATGTGTGGAAATCTGGGAAAACTCCTCAAACGTTGCTGTGGCTGATGTCTGGAAAATTGAAAAATGATGAAAAACCTAGTTTCTGCCAAAATTGACTGTCTCGGCCAATAAAATACTTTATTTATACTTTAAGTAAACGTACATGTATGTTACATGGAAGTGTTTTTATTTAGGTTATTCTTCTACTTCACCTCTGGCTGTCTGCATGAAGAGCTCATGTGGTGTAAGAAGCCAGTTAAATAAACTCCGCAGTACATGCAATCATTGTACTTAAAACTGTGCTAGCTAATGGTGAGTTCCTTGTGATCTGATATTGTTGGATAGTTACGTGTCATAGTGTAATAAATATTTGTGATCTGATGCTGATTATCTGCTTTTTCTTATGTTTACATCTCTTCTGATCGTCATTTGTTCTCCAGGCTCTTAATCCTTGTTGTTTATTCTCTCTCAAGCACTTTCCAAAGAGACTCTTACATAGATAAATGTAGCTTAAGTGTAGATAAGTGTATTCACATACATAGCAAAACTCATAGGGATGTGTCAACATTATGGCTGCACTTCCTGTGTTATGCAATTTGTAGATATGTATTTTCAGTTAAACTCTAACTTTGTAACTATCTGACAGACATGTTATCACTCATTCTAGTGATGGTTTAGTGTGTGTGTTGTGTAAGAGCATGGTTCAGAGGAGAGTGTGTGTGTGTGTGTGTGTGTGTGTGTGTGTGTGTGTGTACTTGTGTGAGCATTGTAGATGGTGAGGAACAGGCCTCCTCCGATCCCCATACTGTGAGCATTCATCAAACCTACACACAACAGAGCAGCAATTGCTGCATCTACAGCAGAACCGCCCTTTACGAGAATGTCTCTGAAACATAGAAACACACACACACACACACATACACTGCTGTTTGCTTCACTGCTCATTTCATCTAATACACTCAACATAGGTGCTTAGTGGTTAGCACGTGTGCCTCACACCTCCAGGGTTGGGGAGTTCGAGTCCTGCTGCAGACCTGTGTGTGCAGAGTTTGCATGTTCTCCCTGAGCTGCGGGGGTTTATTCCAGGTACTCCAGTTTCCTCCCCAAGTCCAAAGACATGTATTGAAAGCTGATTGGCATTTCCAAAAGTGTCCGTAGTGTATTAATGTGTGCGCCATTTTGCCCCGCGATGGACTGGCTCCCTGTCCAGTGTGTCCCCTGCCTTGTACCCCATGCCCCCTGGGATAGGCTCCAGGTTCCCTGTGACCCAGTGAGGATAAGCGGTACAGAAAATGGATGGATGGATGGACGGACACACCACATAGTTACATGTTGTATGCTTAGTTACTGATTGTAACTCAGCTATTAATATTAATAAGCAGATATTATTGAGGAAATAGAAATTGACTTTTTTCCCCCACTGGGGATGGTAAGTATTGAAGAAGTACTGACAACACTCTTCAAGACACTGTCAGAAGAGCATGTCACATTGGAAGTAAGTACAATTTCAGGTCATTGTATTGTCCAGCAGTGCTGACCACATCATATTTCTGGATGTGACAAAAGTCGAGGAACACTGCCTTGTTTGATACACTCATACCAGCATCACACACGCTACAGTGTCATTGTCACTTCTGTGCTGAGTATGATCAACAACACAAATAATATCTGGTTCTAAAGTTGCCCCTTTCTACTGATGGATGGAGTAGAAGCAGATTGTTACACACTGATCAGCTACAGTCAGAAATGACATACCTACAGTACAGTGGTCTATAGCAACGGTCCCCAAACCACCGTAAGAACGAAAAACTCTCTAGGCTATACGCGATGCCACTGTATTATTTATTGTGTGTTTCCCTTTTACATTTAAATTTACATTTACATTTATTCATTTAGCAGACACTTTTATCCAAAGCGACTTACAAATGAGAGCACACTCACACACCAATGGTAGCAGAGCTGCATGCAAGGTGCTAGCTTGCCATCAGTGGAAATTTAGGGTTCAGTGTCTTGCCCAAGGACACTTCGGCATGGGATCACCCGGGCCGGGATTCAAACCACCAACCCCACGATTAGTGGATTAGTGGACAACCCGCTCTACCAACTGAGCCACAGCCGCCCTTTTCAGAGACACTATCCAAATTTACATAGGCACTATTTCAGAAAACACCGGTCTGTGCTACAAAAATGGTTGGAGACCCTAAAAAAGGTTGGAGACCCCTAGTCGATAGGGTATGTCTACCTGATAAACTCACAAAAAATGTAAATATGCATTGCGTGAGTATCAGTTGGACAATCTGCATCCTACGACACCTTCCTCCACTTGTGCAACAAGCGCACAGTCTTGTGACATAATCGACGAGAAAGGGCTTGTTATTATCTAATGTGCATGTGTTTAGCTCTCACCTGCCAACTTCAGAACACGGCCCGGCGTCTGCTGCTACAGCGGCATGTGCGTACGATCTCTCAGTGATGACAGATGAAAGTTTGCCCCTATATCCAAAAAATACACCTAAAAACGTCCCGACTGCAGCAATTAGCAGCACTGCCAAACCCACCACCACTGACTTCTGCACCATCCTCATGCGAAATACCACAAGAATGTCCAAGTTGATTTTTTATTATTATTATTACACAAATCACCTTCACAGTCTCCGACCTCTGACTTAAAATTTGCTAAAACATTTCTGACCTTGAATTGAGCTCTCAGTGTCTCAGCGTACTGACTCTTACTAGCACTGTAGCAATAACCCCACTTGTGAAATTAAACTTTAACTTGAGATGAGAGAGTCAATAACTGGTTTATGCTGCTTTTTATTACAGTTACAGGTTGCTGCAACACCCAGGTGCGGAAGTATATATGGCTGAGATGTTTCACCTTTGAGCCCTTTACACCTTTCACACATCACAAAGCTAAACTGGATTAAATGTTTAGTCAGTTCGAGGTGCATTTTCTGCAGCCATGGTGAAAGATTAATTTTGCTGCACTGTCTGTTAGAAATATTGAGTGAAGAATAACTAATACAACCAAAATTGCTCATGATTCAGTTTCTATAAGGAGATGTGTGAATAAAATACATCATTTACAATCGATGTGAATTTTAACAATGATACTAATCCTATGTTTATAATTGCATTTACTGATTGCTTCTTTTAGCTATAATAGGTTTATACACAGTATTAGTATTTTTTTTTTTTTAATGAACGCCCAAAATCTATTATCATTGATCCATTTCCCTATTGTCTTAATTGGCCTAATACATATTTGTAGCTATTGTTCCCTGCGATGTATTGGCACCCTGTCCAGGGTGTACTGTGCCTTGTGCCCGATGCTCCCTAGGATAGACTCCAGGTTCCCCTTTGACCCTGAAGAAAATATGTGGTATAGAAAATGGATGGATTAATGTATGTTTGTAGCTCTAGAACTTGCGCACTGTCTCTCACTAAAAGCAGTGCTGTTCTCTTTCAAAGGGAACTCAATGTTGCGTGAGTTTTACGCTGTGGGAATGCCTCGAAGCATGACCGGTATCTGAAGTCTGTGTACTGTGTATTTATTGACTTGCTGTGGTGAAGTGATGTAGCATTTCATGCATAACGTGACCATAAAACGGTTTAAAATAAAATGTTTGTTGAGAGAGGAAGCTAGCAAGCGCCTCCTCCACCTTCGGCATAGCAAAAGAACCGTACTGTTTATTCCCAGTATGGCCCCTAATTCTGTGGCCTGGCAAAGTTCTTCCACCGCCTCAGGCCATTTCCCTCTCCACTACCTGTGATTCAACCTCTTAGGCATAGGGGATAGACCCGTGCTACATAGGCCTTGGTAATAATGGCAAGAAAATATATTGGCATAATACATGTCACGCGCAGAGGTGTTCCCATAGCGTTAAGCTCATACAATGTCTTGTTCCCTTCTCAGGGATAAGGGTTATCAGACGTTTTCTTCTGGGCTTTTATTTTTTGTTCTGGGTTTTTGGGCATGCATGTTTTCTGTGTTTCTTTAATGTTCTTTTAGGTGAAAAAAAAAAAAAAGTTTTGTCACACTGTGTCAAACTGACACCCTGTGTCTCTGAAGTCTTAGCCAATCAGAACAAATCCAACAAACCAATAAGAGTGCAAGAGGTGGTGTACAACTAGCGAAACTCAACACAGGAGAGGAGGCTGTGAACAAACATGACACAGCAGGAAAATCTCTCAGATTTTGTTACATTCCAGATCTGTGCAGACCTGATGATATTTCCGATACCTTCACAGGTTTTCCTGTTACAGGTAGTGAGCACTGTAACTCCTTCAGTAGCCAAGTTTCTATCCACTTTTTGTGCTTTTCTGTTATCAACAAAGTGAACGTGCGTAAAAAAGGATTTCCATCTCATTGGCGTTTTACTGATAAAATGCTGTGCAGGATGACACACTGTGTCTCTGAAGTCTTATCCAAGCAGAACAAGTAAGGAGTGATATAACAAACCAATAAGAGTGCAACAGTTGGTGTAGCCAACCTCAGCGCAGGAGAGGAGGCTGTGAAGAAACATGACGCAGCAGGAAAATCTGTCATTAATCATTAATGGTCATAGGCTCAAAATCCTGTTCCAAAAGCTCTCAGATTTTGTCACATGTTTTCTAGCAAACTCCATGTGTGCCTCTATGCTAGACTTTCTCAGAAGTGGTTTCCTTCTTGTCGCTCTCCCATGGAGGCCAGATCTGTGAAGATGTGTATATATATATATATATATATATATATATATATATATATATATATATATATATATAAAATGATAACTATGAAATGCTAAATGAAAAGTAAATGAAAATACATTGTGCATGTTTAATATCAAAACATTACACAACTCATAATCAGCTCTTTTATTATCAGGTCTACAGCCGGGTGATGATATTTAAAAGTATAACTGCAATAAAGAATTATTATTACCCATTAGGATCAGGATTATGGTCAGCTGTATTACCCTACAATAGCAGTGTCATCTAAAACATGACATTGCTCATCACATTAATACTTTTTTATTAGATATCATTAATTCATTGAGAATTTATAAACGTGATCTATGTCCGTGTTCATATGAATACAAAACCTTTAGTTTTTTGTAATATACTGTATACTTTACATGCAGACAAATTTACACGAACTGCAAATAGTCGTGATTTTTGCCCATGTCCATATTTGTCCATATGTAATTTTGAAGAATAAGTATGTTTAGTTTTCTGATAATCTGATCACACTGTGAGAAACAGCGATCTAGGTCTTAACACTGTTGACCTGCACCATATGGTGGTCAATAGGAAAGAAGCACAGTGAGAAATGTGTGTAAGTGTATGTGGATTGGGCAAATGACTGATTATGAATGCTTCCATTCTCATGATGTTTAATATTTTCCCATAAATTTGCTTGCACAACTCTGACTTGTCCCTTGAGGAGGGGATTTCTGGACATTCAAAATGACTAAATCAACATTTAAAAAAAAATCCCTTACAGTACTTTGGGAATTGAAAAATCTTTACAGTGCATCCAGTTTCTCAGTTATTTGGGGATTGCTCCAGATTAATGCACTGTGCCTTTCACTCTGGACAGTTTTCAGTTTCTTGAACCTTTTAGCTCTCTTGGGTCTATTGGGCTTCCTGTTTACTTCACCTCCACTTTAATGTTATATTAGCTCTAGCATTTGATGATTTTTTTTCCTTTAATGGTAAATGGTCTGCACTTATATAGTGCATTTTTTACACTGTGTCTCATTCACACTCGCACACACACCAATGGTAGCAGAGCTGCCAGGCAAGGTGCTAACTTGCCATCAGGAGCAACTTGGGGTTCAGTGTCTTACCCAAGGACACTTCGGCATGTGGAGTCATGTGGGCCGGGAATCAAACCGCCAACCCTACGATTAGTGGACAACCCGCTCTACCACCTGAGCCACATCCGCCCCATTTTATACATTCCTTTACATATTAGCAACAATGCTGTTATTATTGTTGTTGTGATTGTTGAGTTAAAGAAAGGTGAAGGAATGACTATTTATAGCTGTCATAATAAGAGTGATAACAGGAGCTCACTTCTTTCTCACATGGTCCAGAAAATAAATTGTAATTATAAACAGACTAGTCATTTTTTGATAAATAAAAAAAAAAATTGATAGCCTTAAAAATTAATGTTACAACGTTGTCCCCTACTTGAGCAAACGTGTTTGAAGTGTAACTACAAAAGCACATCTACAGTAGCACCACTGAACAGTAAGGGCACACAGTATGACCAGAATCCCAAAGCAATTACTTCAGCTCTGTTCTAAAAGCTTCAGAAGCCTGATCAGAGAGGCATAAAAAGGGAAACAACAGACTAAAGAATACAGCTCACACAACTAAACCCTGATTCTTACAGGATAAATGAATAAGAAGAAATAAGAAAGACAGACCGCATGTTGAAAAATGTTTATTAATCCAACCATTTTTCAATTTTAGTGATAAAACCTTCCTTTAACTCTCTCGACGAGAGCCAATAGGTACATAAATAAATGGTTAAAATAAGTACTGGGGCAAAAGAGGCTTTACATTTACCCTAAAGGTTATTTATTAACCAAGACATGTCTGATGACTGAAATGAGCTTTTTTTAGGTTTGAACTGGAGCTACAAGGCTAATACAGTTAACGAGGAAGGAAAGCTTATAGCATCAAGTTTAGCATGTCATCTGCATGAATAAATCATCATGTGACACTGTTTGGCTCAAAGAGACATAACTGTCCAACAGCACAAGGAATTCATTAATTCATCAAATGTGATTTTAATACACAAAGTAAATTATCAAAACACCATATATTAGTATCTGTTTGCTACCTGAGTCTGATACTGGTGTTGAGTGATACTAAACTATGTGCTGAGGAAGAACTATCTACTATCTCTATCTATAGAAAACACTGGGTCACACAGTGTCAGACACTTAACAATATAACACAGCATTTTGACGACGCAATTGTTCCAGTATGCAGTTTGGAGACCATAAGCTTTCTTTCTTCACTTGTTAGCTTGTTACATGTCCTGATGATTGAGGTACTTCGTGTTTAACCAAATCTTTTGTGACACATTTTAGTTTAGTGAGATCAAGATGCTTGTTGATACCCTTACACACACAAAAAAGTCTCCTTTTACACCTTCTTCTTGGCAAAGAAAACATTCTGATTCAGATTTGAGTCACTTAGTAATGTATGAAGGAAGATTTCCACTGAGAAAACAGAGGCAAAAATCTCCAGAACACCACCATGAGTCACTTACTGGAGTGAAGCATGTCTTGAAATTTGGTGCTGGTATACTGGATGTGAAATCCTTTTTTACTTATTGTATCATCTGTGTGGAATTTGATGACAATGGCATCCCCGGCTGAGTAAGTTTCATCCGGAGGCTGCAGTAATAAAAAAAAATATATATATATATATATATATATAAATGTGATGATATCTTTTCATGTGACAACACTGAAGAAATGACACTTTGTAGTGAGTGTACAGCTTGTGTAACAGTGTAAATTTGCTCAAAATAACTCAACACACATCCATTAATGTCTAAACCGCTGGCAACAAAAGTGAGTACACCCCTAAGTGAAAATGTCCAAATTGGGCCCAAAGTGTCAATATTTTGTGTGGCCACCATTATTTTCCAGCACTGCCTTAACCCTCTTGGGCACGGAGTTCATTAGAGCTTCACAGGTTGCCACTGGAGACCTCTTCCAGTCCTCCATGATAACATCACGGAGCTGGTGGATGGTAGAGACCTTGTGCTCATTCAAGCATGAATGCCAACATGTACTGTGACGTACTGAAGCAGAGCATGATCAGTATGCAGTATTCCAGCGTGATAACGACCCCAAACACACCTTCACGACAAACACTGTCTTGCTAAAGAAGCTGAGGGTGAAGGTGATGGACTGGTCAAGCATGTCTCCAGACCTAAACCCTATTGAGCATCTGTGGGGCATCCTCAAACGGAAGGTGGAGGAGCACAAGGTCTCTAACATCCGCCAGCTCCGTGAAGATTTAAGTTTTTGGAAGGACATTTGGGTGACTTTTGTGAAATCAATTGTTGAGAGAGGTTTATGGGTAGACTAATTTATTGAATGGTGTTTTGGACATGTTATAGGGTTTTTGTTTTTTTTAATAGAGATGAATGGTTTTTTTGAGGGATATTTGGGGAATTTTAGAAAAATGGAGATGAATAAAATCCTTACCCCGGATCCACAGTATCGCCCAAGGCATGGTGCTTTAGCATCATTTCCATCAAATATCTCCATGTAATCGTACTTGCACTCTGCCTCATCCTCCAAATCGAAAATGTTAAAGATGAGTTTAACTCCGAATCCTTTCTCAGCTGATATCACCCACTCACACTCCTCAGATGTGCTGTAGTTATTATCACCAAACTGAGCATGAGAGTACAGATCTCCAGGCTCCACCTCAGCCTTCAGAGCTCCACCACATTCTGCAGGACAGAAAATAAGAAAAAAAGGACAGATTTCTACAAAAAATGCAAGATATTGTTTCCTATAAAAGATTTTCGGTGTACAATGGCAACTGACATAAGGTAAAGTTATTAATTTTATTATCACTATTAAATTATAAGCTTAGCCTTAGCAAAGCAATAAAATATTTGCTTTCCTAGCAGTGGCTATAGCCGTTCTTCTGCATTAACCAATGGCATTAGCAGTTGAGACAGCAGGCACAGAAATGTACATGCATCATGGAACTGTATCTACCCCATACAGTTATAGGTTATAGTCTAACTAATTTACTTCAACCAGTGTTTAACTTGCAAATCTTGTTCAAGAGATAACTTGCTGTTAGCTACCTGTTGTAAAAGATGCCTCAAAGCCTCGTTTCTGCACCGAATTATCAGAGAAAAATTGTAGAAACATCTTGTTGGTGCTGGAAATAACAGGTGGTGGTTTTTTGCTTCCACAAAAACGTCCCAAACTGGGCGATGCATTGTTGGGACCATTATAAACATCCAGATGATCATAGGAACATTCAAGATGGCTCTCCATGTCGATCTCATTAAAGGCCTAAATGAGGGAAAGTGATATATATATACAGTATATATA
>JAFFST010047979.1:246909-259115 GCA_022414735.1 Noturus placidus | reverse complement strand
GCTAACCAAAGACATGTTTATTTGTTTTTTACTTTGTAGCTCAAATGCAGGGAGGTCAAAAATGATGTGATTTCTTGTAAGTTTCAAGAGATGTCTCTATCTATTGCTGATGAAGTGTCTCACCACTGGAAAGGATACGTCCTATTTTGTGCTCGACAAAATGAGAAATCTATCTTCCCTAGGTTTCTCTGATTTATAGCTGTCTGCTTCATTAAATGAGATGTTTACGCTCTCTTATGAAAGAGATGCAATCAATGAGGAAATCCAGAGAAGACCCTCTTCCATTGGATTTATTTTCATTGTGTTAGTTCAACCCTTCTTCCCTGGGAGATATCAGACAAACAGTTCAGCAACTGTAGCAGTTTAATCAGAAACTCATCAGACAGGAAACTTCTTTCATTTGAAGGAAAGCTGTTTGCATACTACTTGCGCATGTTGGACTACATAGTATCGTATGGAACTTGTTGGCTGCTTTAAAGGTTGCTTTAATGAGTTGCACACCGGGATGTACTGGAAGAAGAAATGCACTCACTAGTGTGTAAGGGCAATGTGTGTGTGAGATCGTACCTTCCTTGCAGTCATGCATGTTGGTGTGTAAGGTGAATCCACTGTGGCACTGACAGCTGTAACTCCCAAATGTGTTCACACACTCGTGCTGGCACCCACCATTCGCCCTGGAGCACTCATCCACATCTAGAGGGGAATATACACAGTGTTTTGTTTACAAGTATATTACATTTTATGTCCTTATATTATTTACATTTATTCATTTAGCAGACTTACAAATAAGGAAATACAAGCAAAGCGATATATCAAGCGGAGATCAATACAAGTAGTGCTACCATACAAGATCTTTAATTATGTTCTAGAGAAGCAAAGTAGGTGGAGTAGATTTATTTTAAATAATGTGGGGGTTGGCAGGTTAGGGGTTAGTTGAGTGCTTACAGAAGAGCTGGGTCTTTAGTCGTGTTTTGAAGATAGTGATAGATTCTGCGGTCCGGATTGAGGATGGAAGTTCATTCCACCACTGAGGGACAGTTAGTTTGAAGGTTCTGGAAAGGGACTCTAGCCACACTGAGTAGGGACTACTAAGCTTTCTTTCCTCTTTGTTGTCTGTTTGTATATCTGTCTAGCTATCCATTCATCCATCCATCTATATGTCTGTCTGTCAATATATCTTCCAGAGAATTTTCCCCAGACAGCTAGCTAGCTCACCAGAGAAGAAAGTCGCTGTGAAACCTCTACGGGACACGGTGCTGTCGGATTTAAACTCCACATGCAGGATGTTGGCGTCAGAGGTGATCGGCTCTGGAGTTGCAGCTCCGCAGAATCTCCCGTGGAGTCTGGAGTCACTGCGAACCTCCACATAGTCATATTTACACACCTAAAAATAATCATCCAGAGGAAGAGCATGAGAGCCAACTGACACTTTTCACTGCAATGTTTTCTCACATCATTCATTATTTCACATAATCTGATACTAAAGTAATGAAAAATAAAGACAACAAAAAGCAAACACAGACAGACATATAAATAAATTCATACATAATATATTACATTAATGATCATTAATATTATCACAGCAATTTTAATGCAGTGTTAAATGTTGCATGTGTGAACGCAGCACGAATTAATGCTTGATAAAGTTGAAATTGGTAAAGCTTTATAAACACACACACACACACACACACACACACACACACACACACACACACACACACACACACACACACTGACGTCGGTGCCTTCTGTGTCGAAGCTGTGGAACAGCAGTGTGATGGTGTAGTGTTCAGGAGCAATGAGCTGCCACACACAGTGTTTATTGTGTGGGTATTCATGAGGCCAACCGGGACTGAACACAGAGCCATTTAACGCCGTAAGGAAACCTCCACATGTAGCTGCTACACACACACACACACAGTGAAAGAAAAATCATCAACATGCAGTACAACAACATATTTTTCTTTAACCAGACTCTGTACTGAATATACTTATTAAATATACAGTACATCAGTAAGGACGATAACATTTACATTTATTCATTTAGCAGACACTTTTATCCAAAGCGACTTACAAATGAGTGCACACTCACACACCAATGGTAGCAGAGCTGCATGCAAGGTGCTAGCTTGCCATCAGGGGCAACTTAGGCTTCAGTGTCTTGCCCAAGGACACTTCAGCATGAGATCACCCGGGCCGGGATTCGAACCACCAACCCCACGATTAGAGGACAACCCGCTCTACCGACTGAGCCACAGCCGCCCATATTATTATGCCCATATTATTATAATAACATATTATTCACTTGCACTGAAATTAACACCACAACAATTATCTTATCAGTAAAACATTGCATTTCTGGTGGCTCCAAGCTCAATAAGTGTGAGGACACAATGAATTGTGTGTCTTTGTGTGTGTTTTGTTTTGAATTAATATGCCCTCACCCTCACAGCTGCGTCGGTCCATGGCGAGTTCGTATCCTGGGTGACACGCACACTGATAACTACCCAGCGTATTAATACACCTCTGCATGCACTGACCTTTATCAGCTCTGGAACATTCATCCACCTCTACAGAGAAAATGTCAACATACATGATTAAAAACAGTGTTTAATTATCCTCACAAAGTCTGCATTTGCATGAATAACCACAATCATAACAGTTGACCTTAACCCAACTCTGGTTTAGTCATTTAATTGCTTATGATGAACTTTATTTATAATCGTGTAACTTTTCTTGTATGACACCTTTCCCTTCTAATAAACTATCATTGATTTGTTCTTGTGGCGCAAGGTGGCTTAGTGGTTAGCACGTCTGCCTCACACGTCCGGGGTTCGAGTCCCGCCAGGGACATGTGTGTGCGGAGTTTGCATGTTCTCCCCGTGTGTCGGGGGTTTCCTCCCCCAGTCCAAAGACATGCATGGTAGGCTGATTGGTGTGTCTAAAGTGTCCGTAGTGTAGGAATGTGTGTATGTGATTGTGCCCTGCGATGGACTGGCACCCTGTCCAGGGTGTACCCCGCCTTGTGCCCGATGCTCCAGGTTCCCCGTGACCCTGATAAAGGAGTAAGCGGTTGAAGATGGATGGATGGATGATTTGTTCTTAACTTATTGTCTCACATATTTACATGACGTGTCTTTTTCAGTGTGCCTATAACAATTGTTTGATGGTAAATTCGTAGTGTAACTTTTCTTGTATGATAAAGATTTGTAAGATAAAGATTTGACATTCTTGATATCCCCTATTGTTTCTTGTGCAGTGATAAGAAATTCATCAAAATACAATTTCTTTCATAATTGGGAGCAGTTTGGAGGATATTGGGCAAAACATGTAGAACAATTGCAGAAATTGTGTTTGCACAAAATTCTCTTAAGCATGTTCATGAACATTTTGTGAATTTAACCTAGACGGGATAGCCATGAGTATTTCTTCAAGTCTTTAGTTATGTAAGTGTACATCTGGAGAAATTCCTTGACTGAAATTAAAGGCTTTCATTTAAATTATTTTCAAATTATTTTCCGATTATTGTCAAAGCCCTGGCAGTTTTTATGAGCTTCTGGAAGCAGACACCTTTTTGTACTGCACACCAGGCTTTCAAACGGTAGCAGGTCATTTAATGCCATGATCTCCATTGTAAATGCACTTCTAGTGCTTCTTTCAAATGTCAGTTGAAAGCATTCATCTTCACACATGCTAGACTTTTCTTTGTACTTCTTGTGTTTTTTTTCCCCTGCATTTTCTTTTTTTTTTTGTTGTTACTTTGTGTTGCGTACACTATATGGCCAAAAGTATTTCCCACAAAGTTGGAAGCACACACTTGTATAGAATGTCTTTGTATGCTGCAGCACTAAGATTTCCTTTCCTTTCCATACCTGTTCCACCATGACAATGCCCCTTTACACAACGCGAGCTCCATGAAGAAATGGCTGGCCCGACCTCACTAATGCACATGTCGCCGAATGGACAATTCCCCACAGCTACATTTCCAAATCTAGTGAAAAGCCTTCCTAGAAGACTGGAGGTTATTATAATAGCAAAGTGGGAACTATATCTTGTTCAAGAGCATATACAGTGGGGGAAATTAATATTTAACGCGTCAACATTTTTTTTCAGTAAATATATTTCCAATGAGGCTATTCACGTGACATATTCACCAGACATCAGAATTAAATCAAGAAATCCACACATATAAAGAATTCACTACATTAAAGTCCATAAATGAAGTTACGTGTAATACTTATTTCCCCCACTGTATAAGTATGATGGTCAGATATACTGTACATCAGATGTCCAAACTTTTGGCCATATACACCTCATGAACTTCTATACAATTATACACAAACAAACAAACAAACAAAGATATAAATAAGCAGTGTCTAGATAGAAAGAAATCTACCAAGAGTCAGGAGATTTTAATAATTCATAGTAGGTGGGATGAAGAATAATAATAAAAACAGTAGAAACCCTGAACTTTGGGCATTTAATAGAACCATTTTTAACTCAAATGTACCTTTAAAGAAGTTTGCAGCAAATCCACCTCTATTAACAGAACCATCTGAGACAAACTTCATCCAGAGTTGGTTGGAGCTGCTTTTGATGTCTTGGGGATTTTGGCTGCCACAGAATCGTCCAAGGAGCGGGTCACTCTCCGAGCTACCATCACGCACCTCCACATAATCGTACGCACACCTGTTATGTGTCTCTAACTGAGCAACGGAACGAAAATTACCATTTTTGGAGCGACACAAACTGGGGCACACTACCATTTATCAAAAATATATAATGTAACAAAAGTGTCTGAGGTTCTGTTAGTGTGCAGTCAGACTTTCACACCTGAATGTACAATTTTTCTCAGTCAAAGAGGGACAATAGGAAAGAAATGTGGTTTTTATTTAGACATCACCATGTATGGCGTCAAATGTTACATAACTCAGAACAGTCACAGTGTGTAAAGCAGCAGTTATTTACAGAGTTATAAATATTGTATAGGCACCTTTCTCACCTCAAATGCCTGGAAGCAAAGTGCCACGTGAAACCCTTCAGTCACTGTCACCTTCCACACACACACTTTACTGGGCTGATAGTCGTCAGGGTAGTTAGGTGACTGAATCTGTCCACTGTCAGTTTCCATTTCCCCACCACACATTGCTGCAAATAATAATAATAATAATAATAATAATAATAATAATAATAATAATAATAATAATAATAAATCCCTATACAAATCTGTACAAACCACAGAACAAGGGATACATGTGTAGAATTGAAGGATATGAGAGTCACTGAATGAAAGAGAAACAGGTGAGTCTAATCAGAAGGCTTGTGAACTTCTAATCAGAGACATGGGCATGATAGTGAGCAAAGGATTGTGGGAACTGGATTTCCAAGAGTGTGGAACTCAAGGGACTATGGGAGGCCTAGTGTAAAGCTAGCAACCGATGAAGAATTGATCCACAGCTCTGAGAGTGTTTGTGTGGTCAATCACAGTCAACCACAATAAGGGACCATGGACATTTTGTGATAAGTAAGGGATGAAGCTTTCTTAAATCCTGCAACTGTGGACTACTTGGATGGCTTCATATAACCTGGTTCCAGAGCTTTCTTTATGTATTCCCCTATTGTCTTCTGGTTCACAGGAGACAGGGGATAAGATCCAAAGCCACTCATAGGGGTGATGTGGAGGATTTAAATGTCTGTCTTCTTATTAAATACCTGTAATAGATCCTGACACTGGGCTGTAATATATACCTGGGATTGACCAGTCATAGATTATACAGAAGAAAGAACTGGGGTTTCCTGGGGAGACCTAGGATAATCACAGAGTGTGTCTTTTTACACTGGTAATATACAATTCATACTTTGGAAACCTGAAAGCTAGCAATGGGTATCCAGGACAATGCCAGGATACGTTGGATATCAGAGTTGTTGTGCCAAAATGTTCCATACCACTGGTTAAATATTGGGTATAGGTTTCAAGAATGTAGCCATCCAAAAAAGCCATAATAATGTCTTTAATTCTTCAGTTTTCGAGGTGGCACAGTAAATTTATGTGCTGGGAAAGAAAGTTATTTTGCTTCAAAATGACAAAGCTGTTTGAGGCAAGTGTGGGATGCTTCAGAAATGCATTTAGCTAAACTTACTTTTTAGCTACATCAACCTCGTGGCTCCAGGATTCAAACTTCAAATGTACCTTCATACATGGCTGAGAATCCTTTTCCGACCCAGTTACTGCTGCTGTGAAACTTAATCCATAAACGACTGTTGGTGGAAACAAGAGACTCTGGGACCTGATCTCCACAAAAACGGCCTGAATCCAAAAACACAGATATAAGCATTTGACAGTCCAAACCTGCCCTTGATGGCCCAGTGCCTCATCAAATTCTGTACATGTATGTTAGGGGTGTACATGTATGTTACCCAATTTGTCACAGTTTTAAGTGATGTATGTTTGATCAATACGGATCAGATGCAAAGATTACAGTAAGGTGAAATACCTATTAAAGGAGATTTCCTCCAGTATCCATCTCGCACCTCAACATAATCATACCAGCAAAGATTACTTTGGTAAAGCTCCATGGAGGTGAAGTTAAGGATGATCTAATATAGACAGCGAGACACAATGGGGAGAGAAAAAAAGAGAGATCGATTGCAGCAGTTTAGGGATTAGGGTAGGGCAGAAATTGTCAGCCTTTTATTGAGCAGTTCTGTTAAAATCAACAACATCCACTTACACAAACTGTAAAAATTGCACCAGAACACAGTTTTCACAATGCGAGACTATAGGTTAGAAATCACCCAATAGAGAACACGTGTTATTTCACAGTCTCTTATAGTATTGGGCTAAAAATTTATTGAGATCATCTATTACTGATTGAATGTTGGTCTCTATATAATGGCAAAGACAGCCCTGAGGGACACCTGGAATAAATCTGATTTTAAGCTGTATTTTAAAATGATTACTTGCTGAAATGTAAGAGATGAGCTCAACAAAAGCTTGTTCCATTTCTATAAGAGACTACCAAGTATTCTCCATGTCAGGTTATACAACCCAAATTCTGAAAAAGTTGGGACAGTATGGAAAATGCTAATAAAAACAAAGAGGAGTGATTTGTAAATGTACCTTGACTTAACAAAAAACTAATAAATGCTAATAAAAACAAAGAGGAGTGATTTGTAAATGTACCTTGACTTAACAAAAAACTAATAAAGAAAATGTATTTGATGTTTTTACCTAATTACCTGTATAGTATTTGGAAGATAAGCGTTTATTTTTAAATTGATGCATGCAGCACGTTCCAAAAAAGGTGGGACATGGGCAATTTAGGACTAATAGCGAAGATGAAATAAGAAGGTGATGTGAAACAGTTGAGGCAATCGTCTAATCATAGTATATAAGGAGCATCCAAAAATCACCTAGTCCTTCAAGAGCAAGAATGGGTCGAGGCTTGCCAATCTGCCAACAGATACATCAGCAAATAATAATAACATTTTGAGAAAAACATTCCACAAAGACAAATCTGTAGGATTTTTGGGCATTTCGCCTTCTACAGTGCACAATATTATTAAAATATTCAAGGAGTCCGTTCAAATCTTGGTGCATAAAGGGCAAGGTCATAAACCACTTCGGAATGCTCTCTGATCCCTCAGCTGTCACTGTCTTAAAAATCATCAGTCTGTAATAGATATCCAGACAAGGGGAATACTTTAGTAAACCTTTGTCAGTCAACACTGTTTGCCGCTGCATCCACAGATGCAAGTTAAGGCTTTACTGTGCACAGCAGTGTTTTGTGGTCTGATGAGTCGACATTTCTAATAGTTTTTGGACAAAACAGCCACCATGTTCTCCGGGTCAAAGAGGAAAAGGACCATCCAAGCTGTTATCAGCATCAGGTCCAAAAGCCAGCTTCACTCATGGTATGGGGGTCCGACAGTGCACATGGCATTGGTAAGATATGTACACATTTTGAAGCAACTTGTGCTGCCATCCAGAGCAGGACAACGCCAAACCAGATTCTGCCTGGATTACAAGGGCATGGTTGCGGAGTACGGGTGCTAGCATAGCCTGGCTGCAGTCCTGACCTGTCTCCAATTGAGAATGTGTGGTGCATTATGAAGCACAAAATAAGGCAACGAAAGCCCCGTACAGCTGCGCATCTGAAGAAATGCATAAGGGATGAATGGGGGAAATTCTACTTGCTAAATTTAACCAACTGATGTCTTCACTCAGCGTTCAAACACTTAATAAGTGTTATTAAAAGAAAAGGGTATGTTACGCAGTGGTAAACAGTCAACTGTCCCCACTTTTTAAGAGTGTGTTGGAGTCATCAGGTTTGACATTTAGTATATATTTTAAAAAATAAATTTAATTCACAAAGTAAAACATCAAATAATGTCTTATCAATATATTACAGAATGAATATAATTTTCAAATGACTCTTTTGGGGTTTTTTTTTTTGCATACTGTCCCAACTTTTTTGGAATTGGGGTTGTATGACATTTACTCATTTAGCAGACGCTTTTATCCAAAGTGACTTACAAATGAGAGCACACTCACACACCAATGGTAGCAGAGTGGTACCATGCAAGGTGCTAGCTTGCCATCGGGGGTAACTTGGGGTTCAGTGTCTTGCCCAAGGACACTTTGGCATGGGATCACCCGGGCCGGGATTCGAGCAACCAACCCTACGATTAGTGGACAACCCGCTCTAACGACTGAGCCACAGCCGCATGATAATGATTGTGTACCAATAGACCTTACTAAATTCTGCTTATGTCATTAATCAGCATTATCCAGGCTCGTGCAGGTTTATTAAAAAGAAAAATATTCAAAGTGAGCTTGTGCTGATTTGAGCTGATTTGTTTACATGATTGTATGATTTGTTTACTTTACGCATTTAGCCACTCTCTTAATCTTTGCCACTACATGTTACCATTATATATGTAACATGTAATCATTGTAACCATTATCTTCTTTTTAGAGGCTTTTTGGACAAGTATCATATCGGCAGTGACACGCTGGGATTTTACTATAAATTTTTACAACAAAAAATCTTTGTTATTGACTTCATTGGTCGCAATGGTACTCACCCACTGGAAAACGTGTTACATTATGCATGCTAAGAATCAAAACTGATTATATAATGTTTGATTTTATGATGAGTAACAGCAAAATCAGGTTGAAAATTGTACAGTATAAACCTGGATTAATAAAAAATTTGTGTTGTTAATTATAATGGGATGTTGTATCTGACACTTGTGTCTGTTTGGTGTACCTTTTCTCCAGGTGAAACAGAGATGCTCCATACACAATGTGTGTAAGCGGCATAGCCATTAGGGAATCCAGGAGAAGAGAAATTTCCAGAGCTATCCTGCAGACTCTCACCACACTCTGCTCACAAAACATAATGTCATTTGTCACAGGAAATGAAGTCCATCACCGTTTCATCCGTTCCCAGGGCATAGCCTTTTAAGGTGTTATATAGCTGAGGGGAAAAAATATTGAAAAAAAATAGGAGATGATTCATTCAAGGTGCTGGGGTAATATTTTAATACAAGTGTCCCAGATTATAATATGTTCAAACTCTCATGAAAATCACCTAATATTTTTACAACCAACCAAACTGACAGGAAGTGGTGCAGGTCTCTCCAAGAGTTTGCAAAGACATCAATAATGATTATTATCTGGTGACAGCAACCATCATAGGAAACTCCTTGACTGCTAAGCTGAAATGCCCCAACACCAACAAAGAGATTACTTTGGAACTGAGATATAATTTCAGTGTCCTGGCTGACACAGCTGATGAGAACCCAGACACTATGACCAAATGGGATGCCATCAAGAACATCTATGCTGAAATGACCATTAAAGATTTATGCTAGAAAAAGGAGTGGTTAATACATACCACTAAAAGGCAAGGCGATGAGCAATCAGACCAAGGCTCTGGGTGCATGTCCAAAAAGTCTATAATAAAGAGTGCCAGAACTGACAGAAGATCTTTTGTACATGAGTTAGATAGAAAACCAAAATATGCCACAGCAAGAGGTGAAATAAGTGTTGTGTACAAGATTGCAAAGTAACTCTGTGGCAAGAACACCAGTCCCTCTGCCCCTATAAAAAGCAAAACCTTCACAACAGAATAGAAGCAGGCAGAAATATGGGTATAGAACTTTTCTGAAGTTCTCAATCACCTTGCAAATCCTCCACCAGTAGATGATATAGTGACACTGATATTTCTCCCCCAACTGAAGTAGAAGTTAAGTATGCCGTTAAAGCCATGAGGAGTGCAAAGGCTGCTGGCTTTGATTCCATTTATGCCAAGTGGTTGAAAGCTGACCTTACAACTTCAACAAAGGTGTTCACAGAACTGTTCAGATCGATGTAGGAAAAGGTACAATTCCACAAGACTGGGTAAAAGAACTGACTGCCAAACTCCCATAGAAAGGCAACCTCCAGAATTGTGAAATCTGGTGAGGCATTACATTGATTTCTACACCATCAAAGGTCTTCTGCAGAGTCCCATATTGGCCCATATATATATATATACAGTATATCCATTTCATTCTATGGATGAATTTGAAATCATATGGAGTTCCAAAGTTGCTCACACTAATTGGGATGTTGTACCAGCTATTTCAATGCAATGTCATCATTGAAACCTCTCAAAATGGAGTCAGGTGTGCAACAGGGGTGTATTATGTCTCCCATCTTCTTCTTGGTTGTTATCAACTGGATCATGTGAAAGACTACATTAGATAAAATTAGAGGTATCCGTGTGAAGATCTAGACTTGTTAACTCTCCTGATGTTCTCTCCTACAAAAAAAAACAGTGTGTATCAATTCCACACCAGAAGCACCAATCACAGTTAATGGTGACCCCCTCTATTATTTGAGCTCACGCCTTCCACACCATCCACAATGCATGCCTCAGGAACATCTGCTACATCTTCTGACCAAAAAAGATCTCGAACACGGAGCTCTATAAAAAGACCAATTGTCACAGTGTAGTGTTAGATATCAAATATAGATGCATCCATTGGTTGGGGACATACTCAGTACAGGCCAAGACTGCACCCAAAATGTAGCCCTCGGATGGACAGTGAAGTTAAAACAGATGGGTCTTACTTAGAGTGTGGAACAGCATTAAGATTAAGTAAGTAAATATGAATGTATAGTCATAGATCATAACATTTTAATAAGGATAAAGGTGTAGACAGCTATCCCAAGAGATCTGGATTGTTCAGAATCCAGATTAGAAGGCTTACACAAATGTATGTTGAATTGCTGCATAGACAAGGAACAAAAATATCCAACGGCTACCATTAGTAATTTAAGTAAATTCCACTTACTTAATAGGTAAATTGTCACATACTGTACACAGCATATGCAGGGTTTGCACACAACTCTTACAATTCTTTATCATTTTGATATGAAATACAACCCCAGTTCCAAAAAAAAGTTGGGACGCTGTGTAAAATGTAAATAAATGTTGCCCTGTCCTAAATTTCTTGAGATGAGATGCGGCCATCAAATTAAAAATTACCTTGTTTTTTTTTTTTCTTAAAACAGTACTTTTCCTCAGTTTAAACATTTGATATGTTTTCTATGTTCTACTGTGAATAACATATGGGTTAATGAGATTTGCAAGTCATTGTGTTCTGTTTTTATTTACATTTTATTTACATTTTACACAGTTTCTCAACTTTTTTGGAATTGGGGCTGCAATTAAATAATTGCTTAGCCCAGGTTCCCTGTCTATGGCTCTCCCAAGTGAGAATTGGTGTGTGAAATTGTTTACTATGATGTTGATCTACTCATAAGCCCTAAACAAAAGGTGATAAACACTGCTGTTTATTTGCTCTTTTTGATAACACTGAGAGAATGTTGAAATGTTCCCTTAAACATGATATTGTTGTTCCTGCAGCTCGCAGCCAATCAGAACACAGTTGGAACTAATCAGAACTGGGACCATTTGTTCCCTGTAGAATAACAACATGCTTACTAGGACACTTGTAGAGCTTCCGTGCTTGAGTGATGTCCCCTTTGCTCAGTCTCATCCTCTGACCAATAGGGGGTCTGATTCCATTCACATCATACCGAGGCAGAATCGTATCAAGGAGGGTGCTTCTGCAATACATGTGTAGGGTTTATTTAAAAAAAAAAAAATATATATATATATATATATATATATATATATATATATATATTT
>JAFFST010047979.1:219037-230088 GCA_022414735.1 Noturus placidus | reverse complement strand
ATTTACCATATAGTGCTATATTTGAGTCTTTTTGGGGTTTTTTTTTTTTTTTTTTTTTTTTTTTTTTTTACATGTTCTCAAAAAAAGAGAATTCTATCAACAAATCACATTCCCTTGATGTGCAATATTACCCATAATGCCTTACATAGTGTTCTATATAATAAAAGTGAACGAGTGAGGGAGCAATTTCAGACACAGCACAGAACTGGTAGAACTACACATCTGCAAATATTTTTGAGAAGGCAAAATGGTGAAAGATGAGATGGTTATAACCAATGTGGGCTTGCTGATACTACAAATAGTACATGTTTACATCAATGTAGTATTAGGTTCTTAAAATAAATCAGTGCTGAGGGAATGGAATTTATCGTTTATTTTACAGGCACAAAAAGGTATTTATAATTTTTTAAAATTTTATTTTACAGCTAAAAGGACCCTGACTGCGAAATGGTGGAGAAGTCCGACTCGTAACGCGTTATTAAAAAGGTCTTAGATTATACTGGCAAATATCGAAACCTAATAAATCGAAAGCAACTCGTAGCTAGTTATCTAGCAAATGTTGTTGCATCTCGATCCCAGCTTTCAGAACAGTTTCTCGGTTTAATAGGTTTTACTACAATATATGGTTTTTGATTTCAAAATCTAAAAAAAAAAAAAAAATGTTTCTACGGCTACAACATAACTAAAATTAACATGGGGGAAAAAAAACCCAAAAGTTATTAAGTACTTCTAGAGATTGTATTGTTTTTGTTCATTTATTTTTACAATTTACATTTTCAATATTTTAACAAATGCAATGGGGGGCTGGGTTGGTGTTACCCACACACTTACAATTCACCCAAACACCAGAAGTAAAAGAAAAATGCTACATATTTTTCTTGCAAGACTCCTGATTAGGGCTTTATATTGTCTAAAATAATTTACAGACATATTAATGTACATACTTCAGCTAAAATGCAAACACTGACTGATCTTTACATAGTGAAAAAGACACCTGCTTAAATTCGGTTTCCAAAAATATATCCTTTATGATCGCACTATTTTATGCAAACACGAGCGGGTCTGAAATGTCGAGTGCACTACTGAGAGCTGGTATAGTTCATCCTACAATGCCGGAGGATTCAATACAGCTTGAGTAAACTTCACATTCCATCCACGGAGGAAACGAAACGTGACCTGCTTGCACTCGGGCACAAGTAATAAAAAATAAAATGAAAATAAACAGCATGACTGATTCTCGGCTGTATAAATACGGTACAGCTGCATGTCCAATGGAGGAGCATATCTTCATAACAAGATCATTATTATTAATAATGTGCCGGTAATATTTTACAGTTTATTTACAAATGTACACAATAAGAACGTAAATTATTCTTTAGTTGTATATTAAGTTAAGCACCGCTCTCTGACGCTCACGTTCTAGTTCTCTATTTTATGTGAGCAGGAACATAAATAGGCCACGGCGCACAGGAGGGAACACGGGCGCTTCGGAGTCCATCGCTGAGATCCTGGAGTGTGTCTGTGTGTGTGTGTGTGTGAGAGAGAGAGAGAGGGGGGAGCACACGTGACAGCAACTCAGTGCTTGCCCTCCTGGCTAACGATGATGAGTCCAATGAGAATTTTCCAGAAGAAGCCTTTCAAAGTCCATTGGCACTAATCTTGGATTTCTGCGCTACTTCTGCACCTTTAGCCTGACAGGAAGAAACAAACGTGTGGATGAGAGACAAAGCAGATGTATCCCATTAACTGTATTTCCTACCTAATTTAAATAGCTCTAAACTGTTTGTGGGCATTAGTGATAAGGCATGGATTCGAAAGGCTATTGGTCACTGCTAAAGATGTGCCTGAAGATGCTGTATGAACATTTCCTGTTGCATTTGAGCACTGTTGATAAATATCGCTTCGACTCCATTTCTATCTGCCTCTGGTAGAATTAACAGCTTTGTACAGATCACAGAAAGTGGATCGTGAGGATTATGCGAGTCTTAAAGCAGTAAATGAGCTCGCAACTGATCAAGTCTGGAGTGGTACGGGAAATCCCGACACATGGGGTCGAATCATATAACTCAGTTACTCTTTAACCAGTAAGGAGCAATCCTAAACACACGTACATATACATGTGTACGTCTACACACTTACATGAATTAACTGAGCCTCTGGTGATGGCATGTCCAAATCATGTGGTTTCTCTGCCAATTCCTCCGCCTGAAACAGAGTTAATAACGTGTTAGATTAACATAACAGCTAAATGCACACACTTGTAATTCTTTTATTCTAGACTATACTGGTCATATCGGTGAGATCAAGAGATCCTTATATCTCCTTCACGGAGGGTCACGCACAATGAAATCAGCCTTTTCCCAATACACTTCACAAAAATGCAGTGAAGTGAAGAAAGTAGGCGAGTTGCAGTAAATATTGTGTCACTGATGTTTGGCATTTTGGATGAAGCAAAGTATTCGAGCGCCTAACATTAACTGGTTAGCATAAAACAGGGCGGAAGGGCTGAGTCACATGACAATCTGTTAGTCTTCTGCTGTGTCTGTGTTTATTCTTGTAAGCCATAATAATCTTGTAAGAATTAATAAATAAAAATGAATTAATTAATTTAAAAAGTAATAATAAGACAGACGCTGGTCTCACTAACCTTCCTGTCCTTGATGACGGGGGCGGAGTCAATCAGCATTTCCACAGAAGAGGAAAGGGACTTTGCTGTAGCTTCACTCTCAACAGGAGATTTCTATCACACACACACGTCACATTACAGAACATTCATCTGAACTCGAAGACATCTTATCAGTCGTGTGTGTGTGCGTGTGTATATACACAGGTGTACATAAGCATCAGACTTTCCCAGTACCTTTGCGTCTCAAAGGTTAGCGCGAGGCTAAATCGTTTACTATATAGTGCACTGGATATGGTATGACATACCCAGTGCCAACTTTCTGCATCAGAAAAAGGGTCGAGGATTATTTGGCTAACATTAGAATTTCTGACCAAGTTTCTGTTATAGTAGAGCCATGTTTATTTGCAGGAAGTAATTGTATGCACGCATGTGTAAAGCAATCAAAGGAGTGTTGTTAAATAGAGCACACTGTAAATCTGCTTGTGAAGGAGAGTGTGTATTAAATTTAAGCATATTATGACTGAAGAACCTCGGTCATGTGAGATTATACAGTCTAAAATCAATTCAATTTTATTCATAGAGCACTGTTAAACAGATATTGGCACAGAGAAGCTTTCTAGAAATGCAGATGAAGATTTATGTTGCGTTCTTACTTGGGAACCGTAAACTCTGTATTTGAGCATCGGGGGGGGTTAAATAAATCATGGAACCCTCTTCAAAAAAAAAGGACCTGTATAGCAACCTGTAGTTTAACAAGTGAATATATCTGCACGTTGATTTATCTACAGCAAATACTTTTTACACACAGTATAACTAATTCAAAAGGTTAGTTTAAAAGTTCATCTTGGTTTCTTTCCGATGCTCTGAGCATCAGTGTCAATTTGACTTCGTTTGCTGAACTCGCTTTGTTATTTTTAAATTGCTAAACTCATTTTATTTCCACATGCCGGAGTTGAGGAGTCTGTCTTGATTTCCTGAAGGTGCGTTTACACAGTGATTTTAAGCGCTGAATGTCATCAGTCTCTATACTATGAAGATGTCTGTAGGCCAGGGGTGTCCAATCTGATCCGGAAAGGGCCGGTGTGGGTGCAGGTTTTCATTCCAACCAAGCAGAAGCCACACCTGAGTCTATTGAAAGCCAAGATCAACTGATTAAACAGGTGGATTCAGGTGTGGCTCCTGCTTGGTTGGAATGAAAACCTGCACCCACACCGGCCCTTTCCGGATAAGATTGGACACCCCTGCTGTAGGCGTTCCTACTACTGGTTGCCATAGTAACATTTATTGGTGGGTGGAGCAGCCATTGCTCATAAGCAATGGCCTCCAGTGCAGTAATATTCTTTTGCATGCTTTTTAAAACACTACGTACCTCCAGTTTGGGCACGGGAGGAATAACGGGAGGTTTAGGTTTGAGGTCAGTCAGGTACATGGCTCTGGAAAGCAGCAGCAAAGATGGAGGAACATTTTCCTTCAAGTGCAGATCGAGCCACTGCAACACAAACACAGCATGGCATTAAATGGTATCCCCATCGCACATTTCCTTATCAGGCATCAACATTTCAGAATTTTAAACACTCAATATGGTACAGATCCATTCACATCCTGCTTTCTCAAAAAACAGTGTACTAAAGATTTGTTCACACTGTATTCATTAAAGCATATATGACCTACAGCCTGTCCATCCCTTTACAGAGGTGCTCTACTTGATGTACCTGTTGGAGTTGTTCTCGGAGCTGATCTGTGGTGAGACCGAGAGCTCTCATCCCCCGACTCCTACACGCAGACTGAAGCTCCGCTACGCTCATCGCCGAGACGCCTTCCTTAGAGATCATCTACACAGACACGGACATTTTATCGACTACATTACAGGTCAGGACGTACAGGCACACAAGCAGCAGCTACTCGTTACCTCGTCGTCAGTTTTGATGGTGCGCAGCTGCATCATGAGCTGAAAGCGCAGCAGGTTGTTGGTGCCGATGGGCTGCAGCTCCAGCAGTTTACATAGAGCCACCAGCTGGGGGCGCTCCAAGTGCTCAAGTGTCAGTTCGTCCTCGAAAAGCTTGGAGAATTTCACGATGTCCTTCGTGCTGGGCTGCTCGCCAGTGTGTCTCACCTAGACAGGACAACCAGTGACACAGGGTTTCCTTATGCACAGCCATAAATCATGTCTGGGCATTATATTAAACATGTGCCTTATTTGTGCTGTCTGCCAGCTCTGACTTGACTGTGTGTGAGGTCACGTTATAACCAAACAATGATGACATTTTCCACCAAATACAGTTGTGAATATTACAGGCTTCTCGAAACTGAAATATCTTACTTTGTGGCATGCATCACCATTACAATTAGAGTTGGACCGATAGCGGATTTTACAGATACCGATAACCAAGTCGGATGGTACCTGTATATAAAAGATGTACATCCATACGGAACCAAGAAGCAACACTCCAAATAACAAATATAGACTTCCAAAATAAATCAAAAACACTTCAAATGACAATATTAGTCAGCGGTGGTTTATATTTCACCTCTAGAGGCCGCTCTTGTACCCCATGACGACAGCGAACCCTTCCCAGCCACTCCCACAACTGACGCAAGCGAGAAAAACCATCGGTGTGGGTTTTTGCCAATAAACCAGTCAGTTCCAGCAATCGATTATTAGTGCTGATTAATCTGAAAATCAGTCGGTCGACCTCTAATTACACGTAAATTCTTAGCATATTGAAACCTGGTTACCCCAAAAGCAAAAAGGGAGATCGGAGCTGGTATCTGATTACAAACTGAACTGATTAGGCTTTACTCCATTTCACCACAGCACGTAGCTCTCCTAGAACTCGATCGAAGCCGGACACATTCGCTGTGCGAAGAACTGTCAACTTAGCTAACGAGGCCTTAGACAAACACCACCTTGTTTATTAAACTTATCTTTGCAGGGAGGTCTAGGAAAGATTAAGAGGCAAATAAAAATATTCCGACATGGTTAGGATATCGTACTGTACCGGTCGTATTTATGGTTTCTATACGTTATTGGCAAACAATTTTGGCCAAAACCCGAAGAGTCTGATCCCAGTTCAGTCGAACTGGATCGTCCTGTTTTAATTTATGACGTTCTCGTACCTGCTGTACATAAGTGGAGAACATCTGCGTCTCGTCTCCTCCCACAGCCGCTTTGTTTCTGCGGGCCATCTCAGCAATCGTCTCCTGCAGAAACTTGGCCAGCTCCAGTTTAGCTGCTAGTCCCTTCTTCTGCTTCTCCTCCTGCAGCAGCAATTAAAGATTAAAGAATTAAAGAATTAAAGGGCGGCTGTGGCTCAGTTGGTAGAGCGGGTTGTCCACTAATCCACTAATCGTAGGGTTGGTGGTTCGAATCCCGGTCCGGGTGATCCCATGCCGGAGTGTCCTTGGGCAAGACACTGAACCCTAAGTTGCCCCCGATGGCAAGCTAGCACCTTGCATGCAGCTCTGCTACCATTGGTGTGTGAGTGTGCTCTCATTTGTAAGTCGCTTTGGATAAAAGCGTCTGCTAAATGAATAAATGTAATTAAAGATATAAATGACAGAAACTCATCCTTTTTTTATCAAAACTCTCCAGCTTGAAGCTTAAAACAAACATGGACCGAGACGATGCGATAGATCACAGCGTTTTGTTGTTTTATTAGTGCAAAATACAATAACGCATCATTCAGTAAGGAGGCTCCTTGAGCTCGCATCATTTTAGGCACCGTAATACAGTCATGTAGAGTCTGCTGGACAATTATACAACAATGCCTACAAAAGGTTATTACTGCTAAAGGGGGCAATACTAGCTTCTGAGGCCAAGGGTGTACTTACTTTTTCCACAGAGGAACATCACATCTATTGATATTTCTCTTTAGTAAATGAGTGAAAAAGCTCATTTTCCTTGTGGATTTGTTCAAGCATATCAACGTCATTAAAAGGCACGGTTTCAAAGACGATCAAATGTTTACTTGTCTAAATATTCCCAAAAAAAGAAAATTCCTATGGGGTGTACATTTTTTTTCTCCATGACTGTATATTCTAATACTTCGTTCACACAGACAGCTCAAATCTTATTATTATTCAGTACTTGCCTTCTTAAACTCTGTCTCGAAAGTAGAGGGAAGCATTTCAGGGAAGAGTTTGAGGAAAACCGGAAGCAGGAACTCCATGAAGGGGACGATGATGAACACCATGAAAGGGACGAGACGGAACAAGTCGGCACATGTCCTCATCAACTGCAAAGGGAGGAAGAAAAATAAAAATGTTAGCATTAGCTGTTAACTTAAACAAAGCATGATGGGTTTAAATCAGAAACCAACTCGCCAGGGTTTCGCCTCATTTCCTAGACTTTGTTTTCTGTTGTTGTAGAGCTTCACCTTACCATTTCTCAGCACCATAAACCAGTGAGCAGATTAAAATCACTAATCAGACTAGAGTGTGCAAATAAAATAATCATCTATAAAATGTGTGAAAACTCAATGTTTCTAGCCTTGTAGCTTCGATACACTACAATCTGGTTCAACCGATGGCTGACGACTCCTGGACTAACCTGAAGCCTTACTGTTTAAAAGCTTTAGGAAAATACTGGCGAGAACTACGAGGAAAACGGGGTTAGTTCAATAGACGAAACGACAAATATAGTCATCGTGGAATCCCCTGATGAGCTAAAGAGCCTCCACCCGCCCTATGGCTACTTTGTGTCTCTGCATGTGTAAATTCCCATGAACGTACCCGCCTCCTCTCCCTGCGGGTGAGCTGTTGTCCGTGCAGCAGCCTCCACACCATGCGTCCGGCGATTTTCGTGTCGATTCCCAACAGTCGGAAGCCGTGGTAGTAATGTTTCAGCTCGTCCAGCACTTTCTGCCCCAGAGACTTACGAGCCACGGCTTTGGTGGGCTCGGGAACGACGTCCCCCTTCGCCTGTTCGCCTTCAGCGGGGGTGTTCTTCACTTCCTGGAGCCAGGTGCAGGAGGAGTGAAGGGTCCGAGCAGGGATGAAGAAGGTCTGTGGCTTGGTGGTGCGGGAGATGTGAAGGTAGAGAGGTCTGGGTGCGCTGTGGGACAAGAGCTCCAATGTGGCGATGTGATATCGGATACAGGAAGAGGAAAGAGTAGGACAGCTATGCCGTTTGGAGAGCAAGTATGATCCCCTGAGGAAGGCAAGATGACAAACAATTCTAGCCTCTCAAGTTCAATTTAATACATTTTACTAATAACATTAGAAACTCTAGGGGATTCCCACATGAAACATTAAACACAACATGAAACTGAAAGCAAGTCCAAAACTAAAAGCAAATGAGAACACTTAAATAATAATAATAATAATAATAATAATAACCAGCATGTTTCATGTATTAAATGTCTACATGCTTGACTATATTTTTTATTCATTTTTGCTCACTAACACATTTTGCCTAGAACATACAATAAATAAAATCAGTTACAGATGTTCAAGAAAAAACCCAAAACAATAATGGTCTTGATCAACTGTGTAACATACAGCTAACATTATAAATTCAAAAATTAATTAATATACATTTTTATCATCAATGAATGTTTCAGACCTCTAATTTTGAGATATTTAACTACACTGTTAGGAATCTCCAGCGTTTACCCCAACAGTTATGAGGTGGCAGGTGTTTTTCCAAATGAAACATGTAGAAGTCATACCAATAACCCTTTCAGACCAAACGCTAGGAATGTTTTCAGGCCACGTTCAAGTTGTTTCAAATTAAAGTTCAGGTTATTGACAATTATCAAGTATGACAGATTCTACAGAAGCCCCAAGAGGCCATACAAGTCTTTCTCTCTCGTGCAATCTCCATGTAACAAAAGCAGTTCTCACGACTTAATATTTCTGTTTACTCGACATAACGTGGTTGATTGTTCTGGAAGCAGCAAAAGCTTAGCACAATCTTGCAGGGTGAAAAATGTATTTTTTCCACTTTGATCAGGGTCTCGCTCAAGCTGAAACAGCTCAACAGTGGGGCTTGAACTCCCGACCTTCTGATCAGTAACCCCAGAGCCTTAACCGTTCAGCCACCACTGCCCTATAAGCCGCTAGTAAGACTATAATATTTATATTTACACCATTTTGCACATGTCCTTAATCCAGAGTGACTTACAGAAGTGCTTTCTATTTATAGATACATTTCATTTTTGTAAATAAATAAATAAATAAATAAATAAACCCTCACACAAAACACATCTGCATTCTAGTTCAGTAGGTCAGGGACTTTCAATGGTTAAGTTCATCGTTCAGGTAAATCAGAGATCATGTGCAGCTTTTCAGCACCTGTGAGGTCAAAAAACCTCACAGTTTATAATTCATCAATCGTTCTGGATGAGCACACTGCAATTAGCCTAACTAATACAGCCTGAACACACACCTCAGCATTTCAGAAACTGACAACAGTGAACTTGCCGACTAAAATCATAACACGGTCTTCAAATAAACAGCACTCTGTTAACAGTTTTCCAAGACTGTTAAGCCCCACCCACATGAGAGGTCTTAGGCGTCAGAACGGCGGTCGTAAACTTGCGAAACTCTGGCGGCGCGTCCATAAACCACGATTAACGAAAAGGAAGCTTAGAAGGCTGTTTACAGAGAACGCTGTTTATTTGAAGACCACGTTTGCCACCGAGTTCAGTGTGTTCATTTTCCTAATCGATAACTTTGCATTACAATGCAGCCAGAAATTTAAGAAAACCTAATAACTACACACAAATGATATCATTTACATTCATGGCATCTGGGAGACACCCTTATCCAGAGCCACTTACATTTATACGACTGAGCAGTTGAGGGTTAAGGGTCTTGCACCTCTCCTAATGATATTTTACTTATTAACAAAATAGCATGAGCGCGATTATCAGCTCACATCTTCGTTACATGTGCAAAGCAGTGATGAAAAAGTTAAATTAAATCACATCCTTGAAAATCTAATCACCACCTCACCTTGATCTCGTGACTGCAAGCAGCACCTGTGAGCTGAACACGGCCATGATGAGGTCTCACCACACACCGTCCTGCCAATACAAAATAAAAAGACAAGCCTGTTAAGTAGATTAAACTGTTAGTGGTGGGGGAAAAAGTAAAAGAATAACACACCACTGTGGTGTGAAAGCTTCATGGGCAGGTGTGTGTGTCAGATTGCTGCTTGCCAAGTTTGTAACACTAACATAGTTCGAGGCCAAACGTACCTATTTATTACATTTAATAAATGTTACAAGTTTTAAAGTCAGTCAGTCTATGAAGTAGACAAATAAAAAAAAAAAAAATACATTCACTTTTTCCACATTTTGTTATGTTACAGTCTTATTCCAAAATGGATTAAATTTATTATTTTCTTCAAAAAATACCCCATAATGACAACATGAAAAGTTTGCTTGAAATCTTTGCAAATTTAAAAAAAAACAAAAAAAAAAACACGTGCTTCCACCACCATGCTTCGCTGTAGGGATAGAATTGGCCAGGTGATGAGTGGTGCCTGGTTTCCTCCAAACATGACACTTGCCATTCAGCCCAAAGAGTTCAATCTTTGATCTGAGAGTCCTTCAGGTGCCTTTTGGCAAACTCCACGTGGGCGGTCATGTGCCTTATACTGAGGAGTGGCTTTCGTCTGGCCACTCTACCGTTCAGACCTGATTGGTGGAGTGCTGCAGAGATGGTTGTTATTCTGGAAGGTTCTCCTCTCTCCACAGAGACACGCTGGAGCATCATCAGAGTGACCATCTGGTTTTTGGTCACCTCCACACCTCTTGTTTAAGGCCCTTCTCCCCCGATCGCTCAGTTTGGCCGGGTGGCCAGCTCTAGGAGTCGTCCTGCTGGTTCTAGACTTCTTCCATTTATTGATGATGGAGGCCACTGTGCTCATTGGGACCTTCAATGCTGCAGAAATGTTCCTGTACCCATCCCCAGATCTGTGCGTCAATACAATCCTGTCTCGGAGGTCTACAGACAATTCCTTGGACTTTATGACTTGGTTTGTGCTCTGACATGCATTGTTAACTTATATAGACAGGTGTGTGCCTTTCCAAATCATGTCCAATCAACTTAATTTCCCACAGGTGGACTCCAACCAAGTTGTAGAAACATCTCAAGGATGATCATCAGAAACAGGATGCACCTGAGCTCAATGTTCAGTGTCATGGCAAAGGCTGTGAATACTTGTGTAAATGTGCTTTTTTTTGTTTTTACACCTCCAGGGTCCAGGGTTCGAGTCCCGCCAGGGCCATGTGTGTGTGGAGTTTGCATGTTCTCCCCGTGTGTCGGGGGTTTCCTCCGGGTACTCCGGTTTCCTCCCCCAGTCCAAAGACATGCATGGTAGGCTGATTGGCATGTCTAAAGTGTCCGTAGTGTATGAATGTGAGTGTGTATGTGATTGTGCCCTGCGATGGACTGGCACCCTGTCCAGGGTGTACCC
>JAFFST010047979.1:196402-216965 GCA_022414735.1 Noturus placidus | reverse complement strand
GTTAATAGATCTTGTATAGTGGCACTACTTGTATTGTTCTCTGCTTGATATCACTTTGCTTGTATCTCTCATTTGTAAGTCGCTTTGGATAAAAGCGTCTGCTAAGTGAATAAATGTAAATGTATAAAATGTGGGAAAAGGGATGCACTGTATAGTACACACACACACACACACACACACACCTGAGTGGACATTAACAACTTCTGTCGGATTCCCAACACACAATGCACTAAATAAATCGCTCCCACACCCTAAATAGAGTACTTTGAATGTCCAACATTTATTATCTACGACACCTTAGAGTCAAAACAATTTAAAGTGAAAACTATTCGTCCACTTTTTCCTACAATGGCTGGAAATAACACTCAAAACAATACTGACGCGTAGAATGGGACGAATCCCAATTGGATACATAGCACACTAAATAGAATAGAAGAAGCCGTTATTTTCCCCTTACAAGTAGGGAACCTTTATAGGGAGTACACACCGATTATGGATTTGGCCTAACGTCTAAACATGCGGCAATGTTACTTCATAAGGCGACTTTCCTCAGCACAAACTGCACAAAAAGTGCACTTCCTAACGAACATGTGAAGCAAATAAATACCTGTTTGAATCTTTTAGTGTCCTAAAAAGTCTACGTTGTTAGACGGAAATCATTTGACGCGACTGAGAGGAAAATGGAGTTTGGCTATAAGCGATAACGCTATGAGGGTCAAATTTCTTCTTCGGTGTCCACGATGCTGTAGGAGAAACTATTCTTCTAAAAACGAAATGAGACATTCACGATAAGCTGTTACTCCTCCGGTCGTCTGGTTTGTTAAATACAGCTGTGATATTAATAAATCAGACGTCAAATTGACCGACTGTAGCTACTGAGCTAGGCCGAAGTCTCTCCTCAGACTGCCTACTGAAGTGATGACAGCAGCTGGGACGCCGGGGTGAAGGAGGAGCCTAATTTGATTGACAGGAAACGCCACCAACCGGCATGAGACTCGGAAAGGAGGTGAGTGTCGATTGATCAATGTGATGTCAGGTGGGTTTTTTTTAAGGCATGTAGTGTGATTGACACATTAAACAACCAATAGAAATTAGTTTCTCTGAACATGCGATACCCGGAATTCTGAAGGAAGCGTTGCCTGATCTCAGATCATCAAGGGCGTCATATTTGAGAATAAAATGGCGGAGAAACCGTTCAGGGATCTGATGTTACTTGCTAAAGCGTCATAGTTGAAAATGGTTGTTATGCAGACGGCGGTGTTGTTTAGTTGCCCTGAGCAGCCACATACACACTTGTTGACTCATATTTTCAGTATCGTTAAATCTACAAGAAGGGGAGTTTTCAAATAAAACTTATCATTATAAAACTTATCATCAACAAATAAAAATAATCATTCCCAGTTGTGCAAAATCTTAAAACATTTTTACATCTATGAAATGCACATTTCCTTATTTTAAGCCATATTATCAGTGACAGCATAGATATGTAAATATTGGTAGGAATACAGTAAGGGTCATGTTAGCAGATGATGTTAGCTAGCTATGTATCTCTGCTACTATATAGAGTGTAAGTACGCGGTTTGGAACGCAGCCTACGGCTTCAAGCAGTTGACTATTAGCACGTATAGCATGACAAATAATTAACCGCACTTGAAGTGTTCGTAAAGTTTTTAAATAAAAACACACAACTGTATGTTGATACGTGAAATTCTGGAGGGACGTCGGAAGGCGTGGCCCGGTCACGTAAATCGACCTATGTCTTAGAACATGTAAAACGGGAACATGAAAGGAGTATTCTAAAAGCGATACACCTTAATCACAGTATTGTCTTATTCAGAGTAAGGTCAGTAATTAGACTAATGCTGTCCATGTAAACATAGCCACTGTTTCTTTTCTTTGACGCCATCATCATCATTATCATCAGCATACATCATACAGTATCACACAAACATCTGGGTTCATAAAATATACACCTTGCTAGAATCTCACTCCTCCTGTGGTCATTTTATTGCTGTTCAGATCCAAGATTTTTACCACTGAAGAGACGTATAAAACAATTTTTATATCTATCTCAATCTAATAAATTAATCCAATTCAAATAGGGCTATCGTCTGCATGAATCTACAGTCTGAGAAAGAAAGAAATCAGCCCCAGCCAATGTTTTTCAGACATTCTATCTGTTGTTCTTTTCACCACTGCTAGTGCTTTTACACTCAATTCCATCTATCCATCCATAGTCTATACCACTTATCCTTTTCAGGGTCACGGGGAAAACTGGAGCCTATCCCATGGAGCATCAGGCACAAGGCGGGGTACACCCTGGACAGGGTGCCAATCCATCGCAGGACACAATCACATACACATTCACACACACATTCATACACTATGGACATTTTGGACATGCCAATCAACCTACTATGCATGTCTTTGGACTGGGGGAGGAAGCTGGGGTGCACGGAGGAAGCCCCTGCAGCACGGGGAGAGCATGCGGGCTCCGCACACACGGCCACGGTGGGAATCGAGCCCCCTAGGTTCTCTGGAGGTGTGAGGCGAACGCACTAACCACTAAGCCACCGTGTGCCTCCAGTCAATTCCACAAAAGTCTAAATACATTTATATCGGCTGCCCCTGATTTTGTGCAGTGTTTGTTCTATCCAACCATTTCTGCTTGTTTTCTTAAGGTGCCAGTAATTCTTGCGTTGACTGCTTAGCTATGAGACAACATGGGTTCTGTTTCAATCGATATGCCAACCACAACAGTTAATCCACGGTCACTTGACAGGTCAGAGCACAGAAACACAGATATGTAAAATACCCAGGTTTGAGCTAATAGTTATGAATCACATTGCTCTAAAGTTAGTGTCTGACACACACACCCACACACACACACACACAGCTCACACCTATGAAGCACATGTTGAGTTTGATATTTTAATCTGTGGGCTAAAAGGAGTCAGGCACTTGACTGTATGCATTATTTCCACTGGCTGTATGACCTGACTTCAGATGTACACTGCACGTGTTAACACAAATCATTTAACACTGGTTGTCTTCAAACAAAGTCTGAAGACCTACCTCTACACCAAGTGCTTAAATGAGCACTAATTATACTCCTCTCTTAGATCCTGACCTATTTGTACTAACATCAGGATATTTTTATTGTTGCTGTTGTTGTTTTTGTTGTTGTTTCTCCATTTTTCTCTCCAATTTGTTCACCTGCCAGTTCCTACTCATCTATCAAGGCTTCCTCTGACACACGTGATACCACATCTTTCTGAACTGCTGCTCATATGGCATAACACACTCAAAGAAAACTGCTATCTTCCCTCCTCCACATACGGTATATGAGCTCACAGATACCTAGGATCGTCCAGTGATTGACAGTGATGAGAGAGTATGCCATCCATCAACATATAAAGCATGAACAATTTGATTCCTTTAGCTCCTGGCCATGCATAGCTATGGCATCTTCAGGATTCCCAGCAATACAGCGAGTATGAATTTTTGCTGCACCATCCAGTAATCCCCATGTGGAGAAGTTTTTGATGCAGTTCTGTAAGTCACTCTGAATAAAGCCATCTACCAAATGCTGTGAATGTACAGTGGTGCTTGAAAGTTTGTGAACCCTTTAGAACTTTCTGCATAACTATGAACTTAAACATCAGATTTGCACGCATGTCCAGAAACAAAACAAAGAAAACCCAATTAAACAAATGAGACAAAAATATTATACGTGGTCATTTATTTATTAAGGAAAAAGATCCCACAAGACCTAAAACAGAAAATGGGCATTTTAAAAAAATATATTTTGAATTAGTACGGGGATACAAATAAAAAAAAGACCTTAAAATGTGTATGTTAATCCTGACCTAGACATTTTGGCCTTTTTGTTATTTGTGATGAGTAAAGAAAAATCTGTAAAACACAACACTTGTTGGTTTTAATCATTTCAGAGTACGGTTCAGCATCATCTTCCTCAGCATCTTCAAACACACACAGTGCAAAAGTCTTAGACATCCTATTTTATTTTAATACAAACTTTGTTGTAGATTTTTTTTATGACTCCTACATTATCGAGTCAGTGCAAAAACATTTTTGATTCCCAAACCTTAGTTTTCAGAAAAATGTTTGTATGTCAGTAAAGAAAGCAGTGTATTAAGTAATAAGAGACACTTTTCAGATTAAAAAAAAAAACAACATAATGAAGGCTGCTGCGTTTCGCTGCAAAAAATAAATAAAAATTAAGCAAGTGTGACAGTCAAAGTCTCCAGAAGAACTGTGGCTGTTTCTGCAAGATGCTCAATAAAACTTACAGCTCATTTCCTTATTAAAACTGCACTGATTCTACCTGAAACTACCTTTTTTGGTTGTCAAACCAAATAACATCTATATTTTATTTACTACTGTTTACTGCTCTTTATAGTATTTTTTTAAATGGAGAATCATTTAATTTCATAATTTTTGATGGTATCTTTGCTCTACAGCATTTCCTTGCATGTGCCTAAGACTTTTGCACAGTACTATATATTCTGACGCACAGGTTCAGTAAATTATGTCTGGTACTGTTTGACTTAAATGAGCTAACGAAAAGAAAACAGCTGAATTTATTTAATTACAGAGAAATGCAAAATGTGTTGTTTGTATTAGATAGAATACCATGTATGGTATTACACCAGATATAGATATTTTTTTGAGATATGACCTTTGATAAACCCATGAACCAAACCATGCTCTTGTCTTTATCAAGGCAACATAGGAATGAAGGAGAAAGTTCAATAATTATGAATTCATACACTCTGTTTCAGTGATGTTAAAAGTGTAATCCATGAAAAAAATGTATTCTGATTATTTTTTTTAGTAGTAAGTGTACAATATTACAGAAGTAAATAATTAGGCCTAATATAATTATATAGTTATATCGTTATGTTATTAATTTATATATAGAAGAATGTTTCTCATATAATGAGTCAACCTGATTTGCGTGTAGTCTAGAAAAACTACAAATCCCATCATGCATTTCACTCCATGCTGCACAGCCAATCAGGAGCATTTCCTTTTCGCGCTGAGCAGTGTTGCCAGATAACGCACAATTATTTTTTTGAGAACTGCTAATCATATGATGCAATTTAATTTTAGTCATATTTAAGAGTCCTACCTATATAGAATCCATATTATTTGTTTATATTTTGTTTACTTGGTTATATTTTGCAATTCTACCCGAGGTACATGATAAATTAGTACTAGGATGACCAAGTAATATTTGTTAATCTATTCATTTAATTCACCATGATTCTTTTAATTAGGCAGCTGTGACTGATTCATTCACCTTACCTATCTGATCAAACCAATCTGGCAACCATACATTATCCACTATAATCAATACAGTTATGAAGATGGGGCTGATTAATTCCTGGATGATCGAGAACATCCAGCAATCCTGGAAAATCCTGTATCTGATCAGACTAAATAATGATAACATTTGCCAACTGTATCCTGAGTGATCCAGGGTGATAGATTTTGTCAATTACCTTAATCCGGAAAACTTTACACTGCTAACCCAGTCTGACCAATCCAATCTGACAACCATGATCAGACAAATGAAACTGCTTGTATGATGACTGGATTGAAACTGGATTGGATTTGATCATACAAATCCCCTCTCCCTCTTTAATCTGGAAACCTTGATTCAACCCTGAAACCATGATCTTTTGATCAAACAAATCTGGAAAAACATATTTGCTCATGATCTTTCTGTCATTGCCTTTGATATGACAGTTGATCCGGTCCGATCAGCCACGATCATGCAAATTAAACTAATTGATCAGGTTGCCAGATTTTGCTGTTCGATTTCAATTAAGCAGCATCGTTCGATTTGATCAATCAGAATCCAAGATTAGATTTTTTTGCTCTGTCTACCACCCAGAACAATCATTTTTATTTGCTCAAAACTCGGTTCGGTAACCTGTCTGATCATCCTGGACGCACTGCAGGGTCATTTGCGTTGGTCTAACAATCCGGTTTGAGTCCAATCTGGCAACCGGGCCGCGTCGAGCAGACGGGCTTTTAGTTGCATCCAGAGGGAGAGAGCGATCTTGAATGAAATCTATGGGAGTCCAATCTGCTCTGCTCTGCACTAAACCACCGGGCCTCTCCCGAATTTAAGCCTCGCCTGAGCCGAGCTCCGTGTTTCTCCAACTGCTCTGCTCACAGCCTTTGTGTAGATCGCTTTAGATTTCTGATCTCTGCTCCCGGAATCAGATTATTTGCTGTATTTGTTTAGAATGGGAAACGCTGAAGGTACCGACATTTTTTTTTTTTTTTAATTGAATTTTTTTTTTTTTAATTCTGCTGTTGTTTTTTTTTTTTTTTGCCTCGTTGTTCGCTCTCATGGCGTCAAAATCAACCCGAACCCCGCATGCCTTGTCCTTCTCTTTTTGTTTTTTTATTTTGGCTAATAATAATAATAATAATAATAATAATAATAATAATGAATAAGAATAAGAAAAACACTGTCGGGTTCCCCTCCTGATTTTCCGTCTAAAATAACGGCCCCTCGTCGGAAAGGACCGCAGCGTACACGGGCCAGTTCGATGGGAACGGCGGCCATGTTGGCTCTTCGGTTTCGCGTACATCTTCTACTCGTATGCGCTGGTTTTTGTTTGTTTTTAAGGAAAACGAAGCGCTCGAACCCGTTCACACGTCCCTCTTCATTACTGACTCGACTTCACACCGAAAAATCCCCAAACAGACTACATTTTCGACATGTTTAGCCTCTTTGTAAACCGTTTCAAATCACGACGAGGTTCATTGTATTGTATTTGTATTTTTTTTTTTTTACAGCACTTAGCATAGCTAACGCTAACATGCTAGCATTACTAGCATCATATCCCTTTTTAAATACGTCGAGAAAACGTTATTATCTAAACATTTTTTTTTTTGATGTACTATCGCGTTGTATGTCCAATGCAGCGGCTGGAAAGTGTTTTTGTATTATCTTGTGTTTTTTTTTTTTTTTTTTTTTTGTAATATGGTAAATATTCCGCAGGACAAACGTTAGCATGTTAGCACGTTAGCACGTTAGCATGTTAGCATTAAGTTAGCAGTGCTGTTTCGGGTGTTTACAAGA
The DNA here is from genome assembly GCA_022414735.1 of Noturus placidus. Taxonomy (NCBI): domain Eukaryota; kingdom Metazoa; phylum Chordata; class Actinopteri; order Siluriformes; family Ictaluridae; genus Noturus; species Noturus placidus. Next base: position 209,839 of record JAFFST010047979.1, on the reverse strand, counting down.
GCTGGAGACCTTTGCTTAAGGGGGATACAAGTTTAGCAACACTGCTTTTAGTCGTTACAGAATATATATAACATGAAATTAAATATAGAAACGCCTTGATGTGGCGTATTAAAGTGGACCGGAAGTAAAGTTTCAGGGAATTCGCTGCAGCTGAGTGAGAACTGAGGTGAAGCTGCACAGCTGTCTGTGCTCATATGCTACAGTTGTTTCCCTCCAGTGTGTTTAACCTTCAATATTTCACTCTTTTTTTTTTTTTTTGTTTAATTTCAGTCACTACTGCAGCACCAGACAACAATATGAAGCCACAACGTCACAGTATTTCTTTTAAGCTCTTAGGACTGCTTTGTGAAGGTTTCACTACACTTCCTTCATAAAGAAAAGTAGCATCCAGACAAGTTCAGGAAGTGTTGGTCGACAATCAGCAATGTAGTCTGTTACACTCATGAACTGTTGATCTAATCCGCATGTTTAACACGCCTTCCCCGTCAGGTCTCGGGAGGAATCCTTCCAGACGATATTTAACTGTATGTGACTGTCATACCCGTGAAACCCGAAGCAGGGGATGATGGGCTGAAGTACAGTTAGTAAACAGGAAAGGGTTGATGTGATGAGTTAACCAGGACGGTACGGTGTATCTGTGGACGTGCACGACCCCAGATGGTGAAATCTACACCATCACAAAGCGGTTTGAACCCAAACGCTGCTTTTGTTCGAACGCTAGAATATTTTTCTATTTAAAGATGTGGTTCGGGAACAGAATTGTCACCCTTAGTCCAAAATGAACGGAAAGCTTGTAGGTTGCAGTTAAGAGTTGTGTAAACTGCATGCATAAATGATCGTGCATTTCTATTAAACACCTTTTGTAAAAGTCCTGGATGAACCACACCTATTTGTTTGTTTGTTTTTTTGGCACTTGAACGCAACCTTCTCTGAAAGGTTAGGAGCCACCAGCAGTGTTCTTTGTGGTTCACGGTTTTCCAAAGGCCCAACATGCTGAGTGATAATACCACTGTACAATCATTGCGGATTGATGGTGAAATGATGGCTCAAATGTTAGGGTACTGGGTGGTTCAAGTCCAAGCCACTGTTGAGTCCTCGAGCAAGGCCTTTAACAGGCCCTGTATGCTCCAGGGGTGCCGTATCATGGCTACCCTGTACTCTGGGATATGCAAAAAAAGAATTCCACTGTGGAATGTCAATACGAGACAAAATAAAGGCTTCTTTTAAATGTTTGCGGAGCTCAAGTCGGGTCGGAGTGGAAAAAAAAAGAGGTTGTTCTTGTTGTTCAGTAACATGTATAGTGTGGTGCTCCTGGTGCAGTGATAGCTCAGTGGTTAAGACGTTGAATTTTTGATCTTCTGTTCAAATGATAGCGCTGCCACTGCTGGGCCTTTTGAGCAAGGCTGTTGAAATCTGTCATTTCCTTCTAGTACAAAGTTTGAATTGAAATGCCTCCTCTATAACCTATTTGGCACTCGATAGTCAGGTGCATTTGGGAGTCTGTAATAATTTAAAGACCTTTCAGCTGTTTATCAATGAGTAACTCCAGTTTGCTTGTACAGCTGCGCAACAAACACCAGCTTCTCTGTCTCAATCTGTTACGCTTTGATTGCAAGTTGGGACTATCTCACCATATTCAACTTTGTTTGGAACGCAATAGCGCAGGACAAATGTTCGAGTAGGAAATTCATCCAGCACGTATCCTCCGTTTTCAGGTCATATGGTCAGTGGTATAAACACAGCCTTTTCTGTGTCCTGCACAATATATGGTCCGGTATTTATCACCGTATTTCAGTTCGTTGTCATGAGTAGGACCTGCTCTGTTGAGGTGAAATCTGTACAATAACACTATTTATTTAAGTTTCCATGAAAAGGAATGTCTCATTTGCAAACCGCGCAGAGATGCATGCGATTTCACAAAAGACGTGAAACCCACAAGGGAACTCTTTGAAGAGAGGACGCTCACAGCGGTTGTATGTAACCCTTATAGAATGCATTATTGAAGAGACGGACTGATGGACTTCTGTACATCTTTTAAGCTTGTTGTTATAAACTGAAAAATAGTTGCATTTAACTGTGAATTGACCTCAGGTTCTTGTGCAAATGCTCCCAGGACCCAATAGTTCCACTACAGTGTCAAATGGGTGCTTACCTGAATGAATGTAATGTTAAGCGGATTGTCCGTTGTTGACCAGACTTTGAGGGTACTTTTTTGTCCTTCATGTCCAAGCAGAACACAACGCTGACTCTCATACATTCTAGGATGATGATCAAATGTGTCTTTGAATGGTCGTAAAGACCGATGGGACACTTTGCTTGTCCTGCACAATCGCTCAACTTCAATCCTGTGGAAAACTTGTGGGATTATTTGGATTAGCAGGTGAAACAATGAAATAGGACCCAAGCACGAGCTGAATTACAGCCAGATAGCTGAAGTGGGGCCTAAAACTGAGACGACACATTATTGGTTATATATATATATATATCTCTATCTCGTTTATGTAGAGCACAGGTTGTTACTATAGAAACAATAAGGTTTCACAACGAGCAAATTAATGTAAAACCTGCAGCTGGTTTATTGTCAGAAATAATTAATTTAAGACAGTTAATCAACACCTTCTGACCCAATCAGAAATAAGAATTCAACAGTGCTACGATATTAAGCTTGCTTGAATCATCATCTCTCACCTTAACGTTAATGTTGTTAATGTTTATATTTTCGGTGTTTTTTAAACCCCCCCCCCCCCCCCCCCAGACCCTGTACGAAAAAGGGAAACCTAAGGATGCTGGAGCAGAACAATGGATTTCTCCTTCTCTTTCATGCAAGGGATCATGGGAAACACAATCCAGCAACCGCCTCAGCTCATTGACTCAGCTAACATCAGACAGGAGGACGTGTACGATGCCATCAGCGACCCCGGGGACGAGGGAGGCCCCTCCGCCTACGATTCGCCTCTCGATCCAGGGTTCTCCTACCCTCCGGATGACCTAGGGGTCGTCGCCAACGGTTACCAGGCGGGAATCGGCGCCTATGAGCAGCAGGCCAAGTTTGCTCTGTACTCGCAGTTCCCTAATGGCTCGGCCAATGGCTATGGCGCCATCCGCAACTATCACGCCGATCACGGGCTGATCTTAGGGGAGGGAACGGTGCTAAGGTCTCCCGTCGTTCAGGAAAAACCATCATCTCATATCTCTTCCCCTCCTCTACCTCCATCTCATTCTCATCATCATCCTCCTCATCATCCTCATTCTCATCCTCAACATCAATCGCAGCATCATCAACCTAATCCTCAACTTTTACCTCATCACCCTTCTCCACCACCAGCTCCACTTCCTCCTCCATCTTCCTCTTCTTCACATCATCTGCAGCCAGTTTACCCCCCTCCTCCCCTCATCCTACCTTCCTCTCCACCTCCCCTTCCTGCCTCCATTCAGGACGCAGCTTCTGAGCCCATCGGCCAGAAGAAGACAAACTCCCCGGAAATCAAGATCAAGATCATAAAGACGTATCAGAACGGACGCGAGCTGTTCGAGTCGTCGCTGTGCGGAGACCTGCTGCACGAGTTCCAGGAGTCAACCAGGAGAAATGAGCACAAGAAGGAGAAGAGAAAAAAGAAAAATAGCCGGCACGGGGCCTTCCCAGAACAGGAAGTGAAGCTCGGGGATGGCCAGGCTGTGATACAAGAGCAGGAACCTACCCTGAGTCTCAAAAGCCCCAAAACTGAACCCAAGGAGGTCCAGGTGAGTGATCTGTAAAGGATCCAGTCTAGGAAAAACTTCTGTTTGTTTAAGGAAATTACACAGAAATCATATAGTAATGTAGTTGGGGTTTTATTTTTTTTTAAGAAGCAGGAAACTCCTTTTTGGGTACTAATCCAGAATTTCACTGAAATGTGTGAAGAAGAATTCAGAAAGTATCAGTGGTGTGTTTCAGTAATAAATATAGAAGTGGAAAAATTCTAACATTGTGCCCAAAGATTTAAAGAGAAACTGGATGTATCAGAGGAAAGTCCTGAATCAGGTCTGTGTTTTTTTTTCGTTTGCATCCAAAGGTCACTTCATACAGGGAATTGTTATAGCCAAAAACGCTTAATTTCGCTGCCGGCTTTTTGTAAAAAGGTTTTTTTTTTTTGGGTGCTTTTCCTGCAGGAAAATTACTTGAATTGGCGAAATTAAGAGTGCATGAAATTTTTTTGCATGGTCTTTCTCAGTGATGTTTGTTGTAATTGACTCCTTTTTAGCTGTACTCGTGTTCGACACGCGCTGATCGAAGAGGGCGATCGTCAAGTCCGCAGCGAGCTCCTCAGAATATTAAGAGTTTGCTTGATTTCATTTCTGCGATCGCAAAATCCTGGAGGGATTAAACTGAAACCTTTATTCACTTAACCAATTTAATCTCCGTTCAAGTGCAAATGGACAGACATTCGTACTAGAAACATGCTCCTTATTTTCATACATACTGTTTTCTAACAAACTAAATGGGGGTTTTATTTCCCAAAATGTAAACAATTATTCATTTAAAGCAGATACTGAGCAGTAACCCTCCCCATCCAACATGCTCCCAAGTTAACAAACGTGAGCTGTATTTCTTACTGCTTGAACTCTCACAGTTTTTCTGCACTCCTGATACACAGCTCAGACTTGCCTCAGTGCCATGAGCATCCATGTCAGTGCATTGCAAAAAAAAAAAAATTGTCCACAACTCAAATATTTTGTTTGGTAGTCAAGTGGTTGTTTCTTTGACGACCGTGCTGTATAACAGTACTGCAGATGATTGTTCACTGATGATGATGGTTAGTGTGTGCAGGTGGACAAGGCCATGCCCTCCGTGTGCGTGGAATACGAGATCGGGGATCTGGTGTGGGCTAAAGTCGGGACGTATCCATGGTGGCCCTGCATGGTCTCCTCCGACCCCCAGCTACAGGTTCACACACGCATCAACACCAGAGGTAAAGCTAACTCATTGACACCACCTCACAATGCGAGTGCAAGCTCTTGTTCTGGATTTACACTTTCAACTTTACACCAAGTCGTACCATTGGCATCACATTATATTCATAATCTTGCATGCATTTGATATGCCTGTTATATTTATTCATATTTTAATCATGCCTTTACATGCTATTAGCATGTATGCTTGTGTGTTCCACAGACTGCTTTTATACATACCCTTTTTTTTTTCTTAACACATTCTATATACTGTTAATATTTAATATAATATGCCCGTGCTGTTTTCCATGCTCTTTACATTTCACAAGTGCTTTCTGTTGGGTCATGTTTTTAAGATGCAAAAAACACATCAAGGATCTGGTCTGTAATTCACTCACTCACCATTAGAGGGGGCTTTTAACTCCACAGGCTAATATTATGTAATAGTGATGCAAAACTCTTTCATCAGTTATCCTTAATTTCTTTATTACCTCTGCATTATTGTCCTTTCAGTTGTTGTGCAGATGCTGTGGTCTGTATTTACGTGTGTGTGTGTGTGTGTGTGTGTGTGTGTGTAGGTCACAGGGAGTACCATGTGCAGTTTTTCGGCAGTGTGGCTGAGAGGGCGTGGATTCACGAGAAGAGGATCGTGGTGTATAAAGGAGATAGTCAGTTTGAGGAATTGCAGGCGGAAACCTTACGCAAAACCACTAATCCCACTGAGAGACAGAAGGTCCGCGCTATTTTAATTTTTGTGCAGAATTCAGATTTTGCCGCTTTTATTTGTTTATTTAAAAAAAGAGATTTGTACGTACTTGAAGACTTTAGAACTTCTTTATTTGTTTAAGCGTATGTTTCTATTATGGAGCGATACGGATGCAGATTTGGATGCAGATGATTTATGTAAAAAATTAAACAGTGGTGCTTGAAAGTTTGCAAACTGTTTGAAGAATTTTCTATATAATTGCTTAAACATGACCGAAAACATCAGACTTTCACACAAGTCCTGAAAGTAGACAAAGAGAACCCAATTAAAGAAATTAGACCAAAATAATATACTTGGTCATTTATTTATTGAGGAAAATGATCCAATATTATATATGTGAGTGGGAAAAGTATTTGAACCTCTTGGATTAGCAGTTAATTTGAAGGTGAAATTAGAGCTAGGTTTTGACAATCAGGTGTGAGTGATGTGATGGTTTGGGCCTGGTTTGCTGCATCTGGGCTAGGACTGCTTGTCATGGTTGATGGGACAATGAATTCTGAGTTATACCAGCCAATTCTAAAAGAAAATGTCAGGACATTGGTCCATGAACTGAATCTCAAGAGAAAGTTGGTCATGCAGTAAGAAATTTAAAATGGCCAAGTCAAAGTCCTGACCTTAATCCAATAGAAATGTTCAGAAGGACCTGAAGTAAGTGGTTCATGTGAGGAAACCCGCCAACATCCCAGAGTTGAAGCTGTTCTGTACTGAGGAACGGACTAAAATTCCTCCAAGCCGATGTCCAGTACTGATCAAAAGTTACCGGAACTGTTCAGTTGCAGTTATTGCTGCACAAGGGGGTCACAGCAGATACTGAAAGCAAAGCTTCACATACTTTTACCACTCAGATATGTAATACTGTATAATTTATCAATCTCCTTTTAAGACTTTTGTGAAAATCTGAAGTTTTAGGTCATTTATGCAGAAAATTATATAGAAATTGATTTGTGCCATAGATATTCGTGGACATGAATTCTTTTAAAATAGCTGTACATATTTCTATTAAGCATATTTTCATTTATAAACATTTTTTTATAATACACACTTGACATGCATGCATTTATTATTTTTGCTATTCTAAATAATTTAATTGAATGTCAAAAAAAAAAAAAAAAATTATATATATAACACACAGTATCTCTCAAAAGTGAGTACACCGCTCACCTTTTTGTAAATATTTGATGATACCTTTTCATGTGACAACACTGAAGAAATGACACTGTGCTACAATGTAAAGTAGTGAGTGTACAGCTTGTGTAACAGTGTGAATTTACTGTCCCCTCAAAATAACTCAACACACAGACATTAATGTCTAAACCGCTGGTAACTAAAGTGAGTACATTAATGGCTGTGTGTTGAGTTATTTTGAGAGTACATTGTAGCAAAGTGTCGTTTCTTCAGTGTTATCACATGAAAAGATATCAAATATTTACAAAAAGGTGAGTGGTGTACTGACTTTTGTGAAATGTGTGTGTATATATGTATGAGTGTCATTAAAATCCAGAATCATATGGTTTATGTATATATTTTTACAGGCAATAATGTATCTGAGCTGTTACGAACCAGTGCATGTGATTCTATTAATATGAATTTATGAAAGCAAGCTTTTTAAAAAAAAATGTATTTATCTGCTATGATGCTGGACTTTTGGGACACCCTCTATATCATGCACATCAACGTTTAAGCACACGTTTATTTAATAGAGCGAGATTTAGAAAGTGAAAGTCAGGTCTAAGTTACTGTATATTGGCTGTATGTATGTAGTTTATCCGCCTAATTGCATGATATCTGTTGGTTTTATGTTGTGTAACGAAGCATGTTTTGTGCCCATGTAGCTGCTGAAGCCTCAGTCTCAGAGGGAGCGTGCTCAGTGGGAGGTGGGTGTCGGTCATGCCGAGGCAGCCCTGCTCATGACCCGTGAGGAGCGTAACGAGAACTACACCTTCATTTACATTGACAAACTGCCTGCCAGCGAAACCAGCGACGAGCCTGTGACCCCAATGAGGATTAAAAAACGCAGGACAAGACGCTCCAAGAGCATAAAGAAAGACGATCCGACGACACACCCACGCCGTCAGCAGCCTCGTCGTCAGTGCAGCGTTTCGGACGCTCAGGAGGAAGAGGCGGAGCCCGAGGACACGACAGAAACGCAACCCTCGCCCCCTCCGGTTCGGACTCCGTGGAGAACGGCAGCTGCCCGGAAGCTGCTGCCGCTCTCCGTCACAATGAAGAAGCTCAACGTGGAGATTGTGAAATGTGATTGGCAGTTGCCCAAACAGAAAGTGGAGATAAAAAAGGAGTCTGAGAGAGACGACGAGCATGTTCAGTCTCCAGAGGTGAGGTTCACTTCTGCTTTTCAGTGCTGCGTCCTTAAAGCAGGGGTGTAAATCATACGGCTCATGGGCCCGATAAAGCTAATCTGACCCTCCCAATAAATTTAGAATATGTGTTCTATAGTACATTGGTCTCCCATGCACTGCAACATAAAACCAGGAGATCATGTGACTGAATTCGGACACAGTCCCGAGTTTGAAATTCATCTGTGGCTGGGAGCCAAGAGAGAAAAATGGCCGTTCTATCTGGGTGGCAGTGACCGCATACTCTCTCTCTCCTATCAATCAGAGGTACACTAGACAATGAGCAGGTGTCTGCGCTCATGTATGGAAGAGTGTAAATAGAAGTAGTCTGATGCAGTTAGCATTACATGTCTCGGAGGAAAAGCTTCACACTCTGTTGTCTGATAGGGCTGACCAGTGGGAATTGGCAGCTGACCAAAATGGGGAAAAAATCCAGCCAAGTAAATATTTAAAAATTGCCTTGTGAACCATAATTTATAGTAACTATGTACTAATGTAATGTCATATTAACTATGTACAGTTGTGTGTGTGTGTGTACGTACACAGGTGCATCTCAAAAAAAAAAAAAGAAACTTTCATATATTCTAGATTCAGTACACACAGTGAAATATTTCAAGCTTTTTTTCTTTTTAATCTGGATGATTACGGCTTACAGCTCGTGGAAATCAAAAATTCAGTATCTCAAAATATTAGAATAAAGAATTTATAATACAGAAAAATTGACCTGAGAAGAGCTGTAATCAGCGAATTAACTCCAAACAACTGGAAAGGTTTCCTGAGCCTCTAATCTCTGCCTGGTTCAGTACACACAAACACAATCACGGGGAAGATGGAAGTAAAGGTTGCATTTCATTTGGAAATCAAGGTGTCAGAGTCTGGAGGAACAGAATCCAAGTTGCTTGAAGTCCAGTGTGAAGTTTCCACAGTCGGTGATGATTTGGGGCGCCGGGTCATCTGCTGGTGTTGGTCCACTGTTTTCTCAAGTCGAGAGTCAAAGCAGCGTCTACCAGGAGATTTTCGAGCACTTCCTGCTTCTATCCCTTGACTATCTTTATGGAGATGCTGATTTCCTTTTCCAGCAGGACTCGGCATCTGCCCATAGTGCCAAGAATACTAGTAACTGGTTTGCTGACCGTGGTATTACTGTGCTTGATTGGCCAGTCAACTCGCCTGATCTGAACCCCATAGAGAATCTATGAGAGACACCAGACCCAACAATACAGACGAGCTGAAGGCCGCTAGCAAAGCAACCTGCACTTCCAGAACACCTCAGCAGTGCCACAGGCTGATCGCCTCCATGGCACGCCGCATTCATGCAGTAATTCGTATAAAAGGATTAAAGCCGCGACCGAGTATCGAGTGCATAAATTAAAATACTTTTCAAAAGGTCGACATCTCTGTATTGTAAATTCTTTATTCGAATATTTTGAGATACTAGATTTTTTATATCCATGAGCTGTAAGCCCTAATAAAGATAATAAAAAAAGTAATTTTGTGTAATGAATCCAGAATATATGAAAGTTCCACGATTTGAATTAAATTACAGGGGAAAAAAGAGCTTTTTCGCGATATTAAATTGAGATGCACCTGTAGGTGTTGCACCTTCATCATGCTGTGCACTTGCAGCTCAAGAGGCGTGTGTAAGAATTGTTCAGTCCTTCTGAGATTTTCACACACTGTTCCTTTTTTGGAAAGGAAAAAAGAAAGAAAATACAATGTACATTAATCAGCATTCATAACTGTAAATGCACCCAAGTTAGCCTTCAGGCTAATTTTCATTGGTAGTCCATTGGTAGTATGTACTAGAGCTCGAGCTTCCTAAGATACTTTCTTTGAGCTTGGTGATTAATCATATAATAAAACCGATATAATTGTTTCTTATTGTATTCTTACCATGGAAGGGTTCAAGTGATAAAGCGGAGGGCGAGACGTTCTCCAGTGAGGAGGAGAGAACAGCATGGAGTGAACCAGAGAGTGCAGAACACGCACGCACTCCTGTTACTGAACCCAGCTCAGGTACACACACATACAGACCTGCAGGATAAGTCTCAGCTGTACACACTGCCTGTGTGGGTTTACCTGCACAAGTTGATGGTAGTCACTGTGTGTAAGCATATTTGTGACTTACGCTAACGGAGGAATGCGTGTGTACAGAGTCGATGGAAAGGAAGCTGCAGCGGCGGTGTGTAAGGAGTCGCTCAGAGTCAGAAAAGAGTGTCGATCCAGTTCCAAAGAAAAAGGTCAAAAAAGAGCAGGTAGAGTCACACACCATTTTGCAGATATTTATAACCAGCTGTAACGAATGAAAAACTATGACGCTTGTCCGTGTTGTATTTCAGGTGGAGGCGATGCCTCAGATGGACTTTAAGACAGGATCACAAAAAGGTGAGTCTCTTGTTACATGAGTTTATAGGCTTTTTTTTTAATCTACAACCAATGGATATACATGTATAACCACTTTAGTATTTTACATCAAATTCCCTGTTTCTGAATCTGTAAGACACATCATTCTTATTAAGTGTTTTAATTCCCCACCCCATCCCCCCCTTGCTTGCAAACACAGGCTCATATTTTAAGGGGTCATGACATGAGAAATCATATGCTCCTTGATCTTTTGATATGAGTTCGTTGTACCATTAAAACGTCCTGCAAGTTTCATAGCTTAATATCATAATGAGCATTTATTTAACCAAGCTCTAAAAACGGCTCGGTTGGATGTGGTGGGATTTGTGATGTCACACGGGCAAATACATTTGCATACAACTGCCCCTGCAAGACTTCGACGACTCCGACTTTTACATTAGTGCACCGTCGGCCCCGCCCACCGGCACTCAAGTGATTAAGAGTTCCGATAATGCGTCGATAATTAATTCATAGACAAAGATGTTAATCAATCATGCATGGGTGGTTAAATTTAAGTCTTGAAGGTAAAGGATACACAAAAAAAATCATTTCAGTCTGAAGGTCAGAGACTGGGTGGAAAAAGGTCATAAATTACTTTGATAAAAAACAAAACTTTACTAATATTATAATTACACCCTAGGGAAGATAATAAAATAACATGTCATGGCCCCTTTAAATCACATAAATCAGTATTTGTTTACAAACTGAATTAATTGCTAACGCCCACTTCTCTACTTACCTGGGGAGGGAGGGTTAAATGTTACTCTGTAGTGGAAAAGGAATCGTTGGGACCCCTGGGACGGTAAACAAAGAATAAATAAATAAAAGGTGATGCACACATTTCCGTTACAGAATCTCGACTATCACAATTCGAACACTGAGAAACTCCCTACCCCACTTTCACCTCCGCCGACTGACCAATCACTGATGTGCAGCATATTCCTGCCCAAAATCACACACACGTAGAGATGGTCTGTTTTCTTCTAGACCTACAGACAGGAATTATGTTTACACGGTGTGGAACTCTGGATTTCGCTCTTGCAGGAGCCAGTGAGATCTCCGATTCTTGTAAGCCACTGAAGAAACGCAGTCGAGCCTCAACGGACGTCGAAGTGACTAGCTCTATTTACAGAGACACGTCCGACTCTGATTCCAGAGGCCTTAACGACATGCAGGTGAGACACTAACTTCTCTTGGGTTGTTCTGTGAAAGGGGAAAAAAATTATTATATATTTTATATATATATTTGGGGCAAATTTGTTAGTGTTTTTTTGGGGGAGGGTTTCTCTTTCTTCTCGATTGGCTGAATCTCATTTTGTGTTGCAGTGTGTGTTTGAGAAACGCTCGGACAGTCCTGGTACGGTGGACGCTGACTGCTCAGATGCCCAGTCAGACGATTCAAACATCTCTCGGCAGGGCAGCAACAACTCCAAAAAGGACATGGTGTGTCAGGTGAGTGAGCTCAGATAAGAGTAACGCATACATCAAATACTCCTGACTGGGATGTCTGTTGTGTAGAAATTGTAAATCAATCGATATATTATCCAAAGTTGGAACTAGTTAATAACGTTAGTAAAAGATAGTGTTGTTAACTAAATGCACTACTTGAACATAACGACCCATACTGCCATTTTTAAAATTTTTAAATCCCTTAGAATGAATTTCATTCACATCTGCTGTGATTGCAGAGGGGAGCAGGTTTGCGATGAAGTGTGTGTGTGTGTGTGTGTGTGTGTCACCCTTCAGGTTTGCGAGACATTTGGAGATTCTCTACTGTGCTGTGAGGGCGAGTGTAACAGGTTTTTTCACCTGGAATGTTTGGCCTCTGCTGGGGGATCAGAGGGAGAAATAATTTGCACGGAGTGCAAAACCGGTCAGAACCATTAAATATTATCTTGTTGGTTTCCTTTGTATGTGTGTGTACTTTATAACATTTGTGGTGGCATACAGAGTGATTATTATTATTATTATTATTATTATTATTAATATTATTATTATTAATACTATGTTACCTAACTTCTTTTTAATCTATTCCAAGAAAACAGTGCTTCTTGTTTCCGATTTAGCTGTGATGTGCTCAAAGTGTAGTTCGAGAGAGGAACAGGCGAGAACCGAGTGAGGAAATTGGCAGACTTGGTTAAGTCTCTCTTTTGCTGGTAATTGATTTGAAATGTTTCTCCTCCCAGGTTTACACCAATGTTTCTCTTGCAAACGCACTGATGATGATGTGAAGCCGTGTTCGGTGAGTGGGTGTGGCCGTTTCTATCACGAGTCCTGTGCTTGGAAATACGTGGGCACTGCTGCGGAGCCCCAAGGCTTGAGGTGCCCACAGCACTGCTGCGCTACCTGCTGGCTGGAGAAGGACTCGCAAAAGGCCCACAAAGGTGTGATTAGTGCACACAGACCTTCCCACAATCACAGATTGAGACACCCTCAGTGTCTCAGAGGGTTTAAGAGCAGAGGTGTGTAGAGTGCCAGTTAATTAGCTTGGTGTTTAACAAGCTTAATTACATTCTCTCGTGTGTGTGTGTGTGTGTGTGTGTGTGTGTGTGTATATAATATATATATATATATATAATTATACACCGTGCGTTGCGAAAGTATTCGGCCCCCATGAACTGTACGACCTTTTGCCACGTTTCAGGCCTCAAACATAAAGATATAAAACTGTAATTTTTTGTGAAGAATCAACAACAGGTGGGACACAATCATGAAGTGGAACGAAATTTATTGGATATTTCAAACTTTTTCAACAAATAAAAAACTGAAAAATTAGGCGAGCAAAATTATTCACCCCCCTTAAGTTAATACTTTGTAGTGCCACTTTTTGCTGCGATTACAGCTGTAAGTCGCTTGGGGTATGTCTCTATCAGATTTGCACATTGAGAGACTGAAATTTTTGCCCATTCCTCCTTGCAAAAACAGCTCGAGCTCAGTGAGGTTGGATGGAGAGCGTTTGTGAACAGCAGTTTTCAGTTCTTTCCA